>OW388085.2:0-142500 GCA_936449025.2 Sarcophaga subvicina | reverse complement strand
AAACCAAGGCTATTGTCTTTGTTTGATGTGCTTGGTTTTGACAGGAACGCGCCTGTCATAGAACAAACGCACTCTGTCCGATAATTGGTCATTTACATCACC
Organism: Sarcophaga subvicina; assembly: GCA_936449025.2. Classification (NCBI taxonomy): domain Eukaryota; kingdom Metazoa; phylum Arthropoda; class Insecta; order Diptera; family Sarcophagidae; genus Sarcophaga; species Sarcophaga subvicina. Next base: position 142,398 of record OW388085.2, on the reverse strand, counting down.
CAGTGTATATACCTGGTCCCAAGATACGCCATCCAGTTCAATATTCAGAGTTGTATAATCAATGTTTCCAAAATCACGTTTTTGGCAAACAATTTGATCTGGAATGTGGTCACCAGCCACTAAAGTCGCTGATGACAAAATACACTGTCAAAGACATAAGTCCAAGATTGCAGAGATGGTTCGTTAGTTTAGGGGAATATGACTATTCACTTGAAAAACCTTACAAAATTGCCGATTTCTTAAGCAGAATAAAAAACGATGAAATTAATGCTCATATAGAAATTCTTCAAGGCGATGAAGAAAATAACAGCATGTCAGTAGAAGTGGATACAGTCCACTTACAAGAAGAAAATCTGGGATTTGAAATTCTTATTTTGGGTACCGTAGTAAATAGATTTAAAACACAAATAGTTATTGTGCAAAGAGAACAAAACACAGTTGAAAACGTTTTCGGGTTTAGGCGTATCTACATAGACAAAAATGATATTGATAAAAATCAAGTCTTGAATATTATTAGAAGAGAAGTAAGAAAAGGAAGAGTGGGGATATACTCTTATCTGAATGATCATGAATGTTACAATGTTCAGAAAAAGATCGAAGAAGAGTTTTCGTCAAATGATAAAGATAAATTTGTGAAGTGTTCTAGAATGGCAAAAGATGTAGAGACTGGCGAAGAACTTAGGAAACAAATCGCCCTCTTCCATAAAAACGAAAGTGGCCATTGTGGTATTACACACAGCAACTTTCGAAAAATTAAAAAGCAAAGTGTATAATCCTCAACTTAGGGAAGAAATAACAAAAATCCAACAATTGCGACATATGTTCGGGTGGAAAATTCGTTAGAAATCCTATTAAAAATAAATTTCATATTACTGAAACCCCACAAACCACTAACGAAATAATTCATGTTGATACCTATGTCAATAGCAAACATTCTTTTATGGTTTTCATTGACAAATTTTCAAAACTTGCTACATGCTTACCGCTAACAGATAGAAACAGCATTACACTAGTAGAGTAAATTCAACCATTTCTGGCAATCAAAGGTAAAGTGAAGAAGATGGTGTTCGATAACGAGTTTAATAATAAGAACGTTAGAGAGTTTCTAAACGAAGAAGGAATAGCATACACATTACCAAATCAAACACTCACACTGGTAATAGTGATATAGAAAGATTAAATAATACAATTACTGAAAAAATAAGCACTTTGAATCTTGAAAATCATTTACCGATTTCTCAGTAAATATACAAAGCATTTATGTTATATAATGGCAATATCATAGCACCATCAAATGCACACCTCTAGAAGTACAAAACCACAAAATAAATCGCACAATAATTCACGAAAGGCTTTGCAAAATTAAAGAGTTTAACATACATAAAGCAAACAGAAATAGAGAAAATTATATAGAAACCAGAGAGGTGGGATTTATAAAAAATTATAAAAATTTGCGACATAAAGAAAAACCCAAGTTCAGAAAACATTCATTACAAGGTAATTGTACCATTCCAATGCAGACCGATTTAATTTTGCATCAGATATATGTAAAAGAAATAACAAACATGTTGTCGTCAATGCGAAATAATATAAAGGCTTTTGGCGAAAACGAGAAAATATGTATATGTGAATAACGAAATAGATGCCCTATCAAGCAAATTAAAAACGATAACTCCAGCTAGTAAAAGAAAACGGGGACTGATAAATTTGGTGGGTCATTCATTCAAGTATCTTTTTGGAACAATGGATAGTGCAGATGATGAAGACATCACTAACCACTTTAATACAGTTGACAGAAATATACATAACTCTATAACAGAGCTAAATCAACAAATACGAATGAATAATCACTTTAATTAAACAATACAATTAATAAAGGACACTTTAACAGAAACCAAAGAGAGGTACTAAAGCATTTTGCAGGACTTCATAAAACAGTTAGGAACGTAATGACACAAAACATATACCTTGAACGAATACTGATCTTAACAACAATAAGAAATCACATAGAACATATACAGGGTTACATGACAGCAGCACAAAATGGATAAAGTGATGCTAGTATCCTGGCAAAACAGGAAATAGATGACTATGATATAGATATAAGTAAAATTAAATATTTAAGAACTGCAATCCTTCAAAGGGATAATAAATTAATCTTTGTAATTAAGATACCAAAAGTTTTTTCAACCATACAGATTATAACTATTATTCCAATAACATATTTAAACAAAGAGATATAACCTGAAATAGAAAATATATTTCAATTTAAAAATAAAACATAACGTATGAAGAACATAAATTTTTTCTTTCTTCTTGAAATTCTAAAGTTTGGTGTAGTAGGCTAGATATTAAAAATTAAGATTTTGTAAAATTACTCTTAAGACCAAGTTTAATCAATAAAGTTGCATGAAAAAAATATAAAAAATATTATTTCTTTGAAAAGAAATTTTACAGAAATTATTGTTTCAGTGAAAAGAATTTAAAGTGAACATTTAAAATAACTTAACTCACGCAGGGTACAGCTAGTTAAATTATATTAAATTATATTATATTACATTATATTATATTATACTATATTATATTATATTATATTATATTGTATTATATTATATTATATTATATTATATTATATTATATTATATTATATTATATTATATTATATTATATTATATTATATTATATTATATTGTATTACATTATATTATATTATATTATATTATGTTATATTATATTTTATTGTATTATAGTATATATTATCGCAAATTCTTGATTGAAAAGAATTGCGACTAGCAGAATGCTAATGATATGAACAATAAGGAGGAGCCACAGAAGCCAACAACTGAGAGTGGAAATCCAATGTTGCTACGAACTGGAAAAAAGGTTTACAATACTGTTATTGCACTACAAGAGGTAACAGATATATCTATTCCAAGTTCAGTAACTTATGCTTTAAATAGTAAATGAGTAGAAAAAGTCCATGCAGCAAGAATATCAATATTTGCTTAGAAACGAAACATGCATGTAGATTTGCCTGACGGCTAGAAATCAATAGTAGCATATTAGTATTAAGAAAGACAAATACGGTGGCATTGACAAATGCAAGGCAAGACTTGTTGCGAAGGGTTGTGCACAAAATTATAGACTATAGGGAAACGTTTTAAGGTTCAAAATAAACAACATAAATAATATAAAGCATTTTTAAGTAAACGTGTACTATTATTTTTATTTTTTATGTACTCGTGTTGAGAAGGAGTTTTGAAAAATGTGATTTTTATATGTGGCAACACGATTGCATAATATTTATACGTAGTAACATTGAATTATATTTAATTAATATATGGTAACACTTAACAGTATAAATAAATATTTAGTTTGTAAGTTTTTTGAATCACTCCTGCGGAGGTAAAGAATTCCTAACAGAAGGGACGTGCAGCCTCATATTAACCACTGGATGTATACAGCTGTTGTGCAGGTTATCCTTCAACGCTGAAGAGAAAACAGAGGTTGACATGCTGGGCCTCACGGGTGCTCCGAAATCCTCTATCACAGCTGGTCCCGAGGTCGTCTTGTCTCTACAACCATTAGACATCCTTCTCCAAAACGTGGCTGTGAGAACTGCACAGATGCTTAAGTACTAAGATATGTTTAGGCCATATACGGTTGGCCACGCTCTAACACTGCATGAAGTAGAACCAGAGACTGTTTTCCGATGACCGTACAAAACTCACAATTTCACACGAAAAGAATGGGTTGCTGAAGCTGTCATCGGCAACGGTGATATAACGATATCTACCGTTTACTCCGATAAACTGGCACTGAACGGGTTATACATATTACCTAATCAAGCCAGTGTATTTCAGGAGGAGATTTTTGCCATTTAATGAGCTGTACCTATGGTTTGAAACCGGGAAGATCTTCCATCGAACTTGATCATATTTGTGGGCAGTCAAGTAACGACCAAAGCGCTGGAATCCCTCCTCGTAAAATCAAACTACGTCAGGAGTTGTGTGGACTCTCAACACTGTATATGTCGACACAACAACCGCTTCTACTAGGTTCCGGGCCACTGTGGCTAGAGGGAAAGATAAAGAGATATGTGCGTCCATACAAGAATACTTTTCAAAATTTTGAAAAGCAACATGGAACTCAACAAACCATAGGTGGTCCAACATACTTACAGTAATTCTAACTGGATACTGCGCTATTGGCAATTTCGCTGAGAAGGTCGGTCTGCCCCACAAGAGTTACTGCAAAAGCTGCTATGATGTTGAAGAAATGGAATAGGTACAGCATATTGTGTGTGAGTGCCCTGTACTTCACAACAGAAGTCATCGGTTTTTGGGTGACAGAACGTTTAAAGATCTAGTGGCATGGGGACGAACGTGCCACTAGGGGAACTGGCCACTATTATCCGCAGCTCGGTGTGGTTCGAACCCAATAACCTAACCAGCCTAGGATAGGTTAGGTTAGGTTAGAGGACGTGTACTTGTCAATTAAAACAAGTACAGTACCCGGAGGTCGAATTGACCCATTGTACAACGTCCTATTTTTTTACACCACTTATGTTGTGTGTGTTAATTTTATACATGAGTGGTGGGATCTACAGTTTAAAGTCGACTCCGAATGACAGATTTTTGAGAAACTTTTTCATGGCAATTATATTTACTCTCGGAGTTTTTGCCAGAAATCTGCTGAGAGGAAGTCGCCGAAGAAATACTTTTTGTATTTTGTCTTCATGTCTGGCCTGGGGCTCGAACCCTGGCTTTACGTCTAATAAGCCATCACACTACCTACTAGACTACGGCGACTTCTAACCAGCCTAACTACAATTAATTTTTTTAAATATTTTTTAATTTTTGTTTAAGTTCGTATTTATGTGTTATTGCATTTGAGGATCTTAATGGTGAATAATTACAATTTTTTTTAATTGAAGCAAAATAAGATTATTGGAAAATTAAGAATAGCTTTGTCGAATTTGACAGTGAAGTTTAACGTTCGCCTTAAAATTTTTTTTACTCACTTCTATGAAATAAATGGCTGGAGTGTAGGCTGTACGTAATTTGATATCGGGCTGAACTTCATTTCAATAAAATTTAAAATTAATTCTTATCACCAGAAAAAAGATTTTGAATACGTTACACACATTTCTTGAAATTGAGAGCACTTGCATTTAAGTTCAAATTCGACTTAATAAATTAATAAAATCTGCCGTTAAACAGTTTTTATAAACTCCGCATTTATTTGGATGGAGTAGGAGGGTTTTCAAATATTTGTACGCTGATATTGTTATGTCGAGCTTTTGATGTACCAAGGGGCTACTGTGATCATGCGTAAAATAAATATCGTATTTAGTTGATCAATATTTGAATCGGAGGACGTCTCCCATAACAGAGTGTTAGCTGTTTCTCCAGCTAGAAAATGTATTCTTGAAGGTACCCATATGCTTTTTAAAGAATTTCTTGTATACAAAAGAAAGTTATTACCAAAGCCAGAAGTATTAGTGGCATGTCTCAAGTATAGATCCCAGTATGGTACACCGGCAGATTCACTATTAAAATCGACTTCATTGATGAACTTTTTGTATATAATATAATTTTCCAACCGCACTGCAATATTGTAAGGAAACTTTAGTAAAAGGAAAACAAAAGAAGGTAGCAGTTCTTCTTTTTTTAATACCTTTTTATGACTTGAACCAATCTGTTGATGTGTTTGATAATATTATTTTACTTTTTAAATTCAAATTGATGGTTTGAAATCGATCTGATCGAATTTTGGTGATCATTTATTTATCAGAAGTTTTTAGTTGTTTACTAGTTAGACTGGGTTTTTTATGATTCCACCAAGGTTTTAGTATTATTTTAACTAGAGTTACTTTCCGCTCTTGATGTTACTATATAAGGCGTAAAATTGCGATGAAAATAAAAATGATCTATGATCATCTTGCTACTGATTTCATCAAGTCCCGGATCATGCTTTCTTAAGCCCAACAACACTTATCTGAAACTTTCGAAACTCGAATCTTAGCAAACATGAATTTTGGGTGAAGGTGTTCTCTCATTTTCAGCGTTTGAATGCCAACTGGGCTTGTTGCGAGACATTGTGATCCCATTGACTGCATTTCTGTAGTGTATGAGGATGTGGAAGGGAATTAAAATAGTAGATTGTCTCCTCTATGGTTATTCGCTTCTTGGTAAAAACTTTTAACTGCTGGGAACCGATACTACGGCTCTCTTAAGATGTTTAATAGGATTGCGCAGGCAGAGTGATGTTTGTCCATCAACGAGTATTTTTTTCTTTTGTTTTTTTTCTGTTTTAATTCACCCTGTCTACCTTAATTCTTTCCTTGTGGAGCCGAGGCCTCAGGATATTTTGTATGTGCTATATTGGCCACACACGTCCTCCGATTTAACCACCTATTGTATTAATCAGCGGGTATATAAAGAGATCTAGTACTTTTATTTTTTTTTCAAAAATGAACGAAGTTCAACTCAGGACAATGTGTAAGTTAACACGACTACAAATTAGTTAGAATTTATTTTAATATATTTTTAAGTGAATACCCATATTTAACATTATTTTATATTTTTGTATTTGTTTAGTCTTCACTTTACTTACCGTTTCATATAACACCTTTTTTCTGTTACCTAAAAGCTGCAAACAGGTCGCAGACATGGTATCAGGTACCATAGGTAACAGAGAAATATTGTAATTTTGTTTTTTAAAATAAAATAAGATTTAGCATTTTTGACTAAGGAAAAATATTTAATTATAATTTTTTAAATAAAGAAAATTCATTCTTAACAGAAAGGGCCTAAATAAAAACAGTGTAATTCCAAAATAAACTGTTAAAAAAATCAAAATCAAAAATTAAGAAAAAAAAACTCTTGAAAAAGTGAACAAATTTTTTTGTAAATAAAAATTATAGAAAACCTTTTAAAGTATAAAAACTTTTTTTTACAAATAAGTTTTTGTCAGGACGGTGCTCTCAAAATAAAATCAAAACCCTTTTTGTCTTCCACTAGTAAAAAGGGCATAAATAAAAACAGTGTAAATCCAAAATAAACTGTTAAAAAAAATCAAAATCAAAAATTAAGAAAAAACCTTTGAAAAAGTGAACAAATTTTTTTTTATAAATAAAAATTAAAGAAAACCTTTTAAGTAAAAAGGGCATAAATAAAAACAGTCGAAATCCAAAATAAACTGATAAAAGAGAAGATAATAATAAAAAACTTAGAGTTCAAGCTATAAGGATCCAGAGCAATAAAAAACCTGAGCAAACACGCAAAAAAAAGAGGAAAACAACAAAAAGTGAATATTTTTTCAACAACAAAAGTTCGCGAGCAATTAGACCATTAAACAAGTGCATTTGCGCAGGGACAAATAAAGTTTAAAAAGAGGATCTAAAATCACCAGCGCTTCGAAATAGCCTGGTCAGCGCTGAAGAGGACAAACGGCACCGAGAAACAACACCGAGTGACAACACCGAAGAAATAACATGAAGTATAAATACCTGTAAGTAGAGTGCTTGCAAAAAAATAAATATTTTCAAACTTGAACTAAATCTTTGTAAGGGTATCAAATCAGGTGCCTGCGTTTTATTTTATACTGTTTTTTTGTTGTTTGTTTTGTTGCGTTTGACGTGGTGGTAGTAAAGTTTTATGAGTGATAATAAAGATCAAGCTAGATTACAACAGGTGGTAGAGGGACTCAACTGAATAGAAGTTGATAATAGAGAGAATAAAAGATATTTAGGGGAAGCTAATTGGTGGGAAAGCAAGGCAATGGCTGTAACACCGGAACAATTGAGGGCAATAGTGGAAGTTGCTATAAACAGCGCTCTATAGTCTCAGAAGCTGGTTTTCGAAAAAAAAGATTGAAGATCTTCATAGAAAACTCAATGAGTGATGAAATAGTATCAGCGCGACAGTGTGACGAACCGCTCGATATAGTAAAGTCTCTGCCTGACTTCGAGGGTAAACAAGAGACGTACGTTTCATGGTGTCAAGCGCCGCAAACCTCCTACAAAGGTTTTGAAAAGTTTGAAGGCAGTTCCAAACATTACATTGCTCGGCTTGACTTTACGTATTCGGACAAATGGCCGATTTATTTGATTGAGCAGGAGCTTTGGATTCTTCGGCAAGGGAACATGACCCTTTTGCAGTTTTATGACGAAGTTGAAAAAAAATTGACTTTACTGACAAATAAAACTAGCATGACATATGGTAAGGCCACTGCAGCAATTATTAACGAAAAATACAGAATGGACGCGCTTCGTGTGTTCATATCCGGAACAAAAAAGGGTTAAGTGATGTGCTGTCCGAACGATCTACCTTCGGCCCTGGCGTTGGCACAGGAAGTCGAATCTAATCGGGAAAGGTATTTATTCTCAACCAACTTTGCTAAGAGCCTTGGGAACAAGGAAAGGGGCAGGTTTGAATCAAGCCAGCAAGATGGAAACCTTGCTGCGGGAACCCGCTCAATTAGGAACCCCAATTTTTACAGACGTCAAGGTCCGGGTAACGGGGCCCATCGAAATGAGGAATTGGTTCCGTCAGTTGGCACCGACCAATCGATGCGTACCGTACAGTCAGCGAGACCAGCTGCTAACGGACATTCTCAGAGCCGGCATTATGAAAATCGAACACAAGATCGTTATTATAATAATCAAGCCTCGGGACAGGCAATAAGGCGTCAAAATAGTGGCTCCGCCAGATTTACCGGACCCAAGCAGCAGAGGATCAACGATATTTCCCAAGGCATTGCTTTGGTAGAACAAGAACAGGACGAGTATGAACAACAGGCAGAACTGGTGCCATCAGAAATCGATGATGAGGAGGTATTTGATGAACTAAATTTTTTAGTCAAAACTCCCTGCTGCCATTCATAGAAAGGACAATTGCAGGGAGAAACATTAGATTATTAATAGATACGGGAGCTTCGAAGAATTACATAAAACCCCTTAGCGGGCTTAAGAACATGGTTTCAATAGAAAATCCTTTTTTAGTAAAATCTATCCATGGCTTCAACACCATCGATAAAAAGTGTAACCTTTACAACACGAATAGTACGTTTTTTATATTGCTATCATTGTCAACATTTGATGGGATACTAGGCCATGATCTGCTAACGCAGTTAGGTGCAAAACTAGATTTCAAAAATAGTGAACTCCAAACAAAAAACGTTTCGGAGAAAATAAAATTTTTAAAGTGTGCAAATGTGAATTTCACACAGGTAGAAGACATAGTCCTTACGAAATTTCGAAATATGATGAAGGGTTTATTAGGAGTTTTTGCAACCCCTAACGAATCCCTATCTTTCAACACTAACATAGTCGCCACTATCCGAACCGAGACTAACGACCCGGTTTATTCAAAACTCTACCCTTACCGAATGGGTGTGGCTGACTTTGTTAACTCCGAGATACGTAATTTGCTGGAAAATGGCATAATCAGACCTTCTAGGTCCCCTTATAACAATCCCATCTGGGTCGTCGATAAGAAGGACAAGGACGATCGCGGAAACGCTCTGAAACGGCTCGTTATTGATTTTAGAAAACTAAATCAAAAAACTATTGATGATAAATACCCCGATGTTCATTTCAATGAACAAACCAATTACCCATCACTGATATCAAACACCCACCTACCAACTGCAGCCAACTTCAGCTGAAAAAACACAAAAGTTAGCTGCAGTTTTATTAACTGCAGTTTATTAACTACACTTTGTAAAGAGCAACAAGTGTGTGCGCTTAAATTAAAAACCCTTACAACAAAGGAAAATAAAAAAACAGTTATTCAAGAATTTTAAAATATTGTGAAACTTAAAACTAAGGTTAAAATCTAAAGCTATATATGAATTTTAAAATATAGTAAAACTTAGAACTAGTGTTAAAATCTAAAATTACATGTGAAATTTAAAATATTGTAAAATTTAAACCTAATATTCAAACTTAAAGCTATTGATGAAAGATATTATATGTATAATATATATATTTAAAAATATAATATATATATTTAAAAATATTTTTTTAAAGCCCTAATCTTAAATCAAAAAAGTAAAAAAAATAAAAACCTAAAAAGAGAATACTTAAACTTTCTAAATTGAATATAACCTTAAACCTATGATTACTTGAAATATTAAAATAAACTTAACCTAAAATTAATTTAACCGATTCTTAATTATTCACATATATACCTCTTTAAACGGTTTGTCAAATCCGTCTTATATACAAAAAAACTGTACCTTATATATTCAAACCCATATGTACATGGTCCTAACGAACCGTTAAAAAGTGAAACAGTGATACAGTCCACAAATTAAAAAGAGTAAATAATAAATAACCTAAAAAATAAAAGTTCACAAAAAAAATATATAGTACCATATAAACTAAAAGAAAAATTAACCTAAACATAAAACATAAAAAGGTTGTTTCTGTTTCATCCCTTAAAACTAAAAGACCACATAAGTGCTAAGTAAAATAAACAAAACAAAAAGAAGAAAAACAAAATTTGTGCTTTAAAAAACAATTAAACATAAAGGTGCATAGGTGCAGAAAACAAAATTATTTTTTACAAATAAATAAAATAAATACACAAATCCTACACTAATTGTAATAAAAATTCATACAATTGAATTTCACAAAAAAAATTTTTTTAAGTAAATAACACAAGATCAACAACAAGAAAAAGTGAACAAAAAAAAATACAGTACAATCTAACAGTAATACTTAAAACAAAAATTGTGAACAGAACAATACCAAAAAAGAAAAATATTGATACATAAACATTACATACATATAAAAAGAAAAATATTAATACATAACATAATAACAAAATTTTACAAAAATTACTCAAATATAAAAAAGCACATTAAAATATACATACGTACATACTTAAAACTTGTGCTTTCGACAATTACAACAACAACATTACCCATATTATCAACACACATCATAGCGGGAATTAAGCACAAAGAAGAATCGACAACAAAAGAGCATTTTTTATATATTATTGTGGTTCATAGCCGGAATACGACACAAAGAAGAATCGACAACACAAGAGAATTTTTTTTATATATTTTTGTGGTTTGTACCCTACACCCAGCAAAAAAGGTGAGTCGAAATTTTTGGTATTATACAAAATTTTTTATTTCCAGTTTGTTTTACAAATTTGTTACATTACTTTTTATCAATATAATATATAAAATATTTTTCATTTTAACCCACCCAACCATTTTAAAATATTTAACCCTTTTCATAAGATTAAAAAAAAAGAAAATATTTTTATATTACCTTTAAGGAAGTTATATTGCATATTAAGTTAATTCACGCACACAATTAACGTTTTAATACCCAGTTGGCAATTTTGTCTGCTGGAACAAAAGTAATTTTGGTACAGCTAAGGAAAAACGCACACTTTTTAATTTGAACCATAAAAATTTCTATATAGAAATATATTTAATTTTGAGAATTTTTTTTTGTGAATTTATTTTGAATATCCCATAATGTCGGAATTAAAAACTTTGGCCGCCGATATTATGCGTTATATCGAAGAAGACTTAAGTGCCTTTGATGAAGATTATAAGACTCTTCCATAGAAATCTCTAACACTACCCGCATTGAGATTTATGAAGAATGAATTGGAAGAGTTGTGGTTGAACATTGATGGTAAATTCAAGCAAATCAGGGAATCGCCACAACTCAATGACCCTGAAGCATCCAATTCAATAAATTTTAATGGCCTCTCCAAGAATGTGAGAGCTGCCAAAAATTCTATAGGTCAACTATGATTTCCATAGATGAGTCCATAGAAAACTGCACCCAACCAAAAAATTCCAACCCAACCCAACACGATCCCACATAATCGACCCCCTCAGTTGGATTCAACATACCCCCTTGCGATATGCAGACATTTAGTGGGGATTTCAAGTCTTGGGCCTCGTTTAGAGACCTGTTCAAGGCCATTTATGGCAATAATACCCGTTTAAGTGGAGTAGAAAAACTTTTCCATCTTAAACAGAGGACTATCGGCGAAGCCAAAGAAATAGTAGACAATGCACCCTTGGCAAATGATGGCTTTCTTACTGCGTGGAATCAGTTATCTTCTCAGTATGATAATCGTAGGATGCAAATTAACGTGCAATTGAAAACCCTATTAAATTTACCTTTAGTAAGCACCATGTGTAGTGCCTCTATAAGAAAGCTTCAAAGAAAGATAAATTGCTGTGTTGCAAGTCTGAACTCTTTAGACATAGATACGGATCAGTGCGATCCTATCTTGGTTTACCTATGTACATCAAAATAACCTAGAGAAACTAGAAGGGAATTTGAGAAAACCCTGAAAGATTGTGCTGAGATGCCTTATTGGACTGACTTAGATGTGTTTTTGACTAACACATTTAAGGAACTAACTTTAGTTAATAATGTCCAAGACCATGGTAATAAACCTAACCACACAAAACCCAGACAATTCCAAGATGTTAGAACACAGTATAACGGAAAAGTCAAAACATTTCATAATTTGACAAATGATTCAAATGAGAAAACCCCAAGGAATCAACCCAAACTCACAGGAAATACACCCGCCCACAACCCGCCCACCCAGAACAAACGTAAAGACGTACCAACCCAATCAAACAACCCAAACACCCAAATTAAACATGATGGTTCTATTTGCAAGCTTTGCAACGAAAACCATACTTTGAGGGAATGTTCGTCATTCAATTCACTAGGAATAAACGAAAGAATTGAGTTTGTAAGGAAACATGAAATATGTTACAATTGTTTAGCCGTCGGTCATGTCATACAAGCTTGTCGCAGTACATTCATCTGTAGATATTGCGGTGGACGACATAACAGTCTATTGCACAGACAATGATAATAGTCTATTCCACATAATGATGATAACCAGGCATCTTCTTCGACGAATACAGTTCATTCTTTCTCGACCCACATACAATCAAGTAAACCCATACCCATAGATGACAGAACGGAGCTTTTGAGGACAGCGGTTCTGAATGTAGAAGTCCAAGGAGAATTGTTTCCAGCTAGAGCTCTCATTGACCCAGCTTCAGATTTCTCATATATAACAGATAAACTGAGAAGAAAGTTACATTTACCCACTACACCCATAGTTGCAGAAATCTGTGGATTAAATGAGATAATTTCGGCGCGATCAAATAAACTGTGTCGAGTTTCTCTACGCTCGAATACCCATAACAATTTCAAATTGAATATCCAAGCAATTGTAGCGAAAAGACTGACGAAGAACTTACCCACCCAAAGCTTGAACCCAACCCTTATAAAAGACTTGGAAGATATTCAAGTAGCTGACCAAAAGTTCTGTGAAAGCAGACCTATAGATTTTATAATTGGCAGCGATTTTTACCCTCAAATATTGAAATCTGGAGTACGAAAGGATCTTCTTAATACCTTAATAGCTCAGGAAACTGAGTTTGGCGGGATTTTAACTGGACCCATTTGGAACACGAACAATAGTTTTAGTTTAGTTTTATACTTCAGTTCAGTCACACTTGATAAAGTTTTGACAAAATTCTGGGAAATTGAAGATAGATGTACCCACCCAACCCAAAGTTTCAGGGGAAAGTTCCTTTTGTGAAGAAACTTATATGACCACTACCCGTCGATTACCGAATGGCCGTTATCAGGATAACCTTCCATTTATATATCCTCCTGTGGAGTTAGGAAACTCGCGACACGTGGCTATGGCTCAGTTCTTGAGAAATGAGAAAAGCTTAATAAAAAAGCCAGAACTAAAAATGGAATATGATAACGTGCTACAGGAATACATCGAACTGGGTCATATGAAACTTATAATATATAACCCAAACACACCTTCAAATACCCATTATTACTTACCCCATCACGCTGTTGTTAAACTTGATCGTGTTACGACAAAAGTTCGCATCTAGTAAATCCTCGAACAGCAACAGCCTAAATGATACACTGTACACTGGCTCTACCCTACAACAAGATTTAGTTGTACTCATCCTGAAATGGCGCTTTTACAAGATAGTTTATAATGCCGACATTACAAAAATTTACCGGTAGATTATGCTAAACCCTGTACACACTCCGTTCCAACGGATATTATTCCGCAAAAGCGTCAACGAACCCATTCAGTATTACGAACTGCAAACAGTCACTTTTGGTGTCAATTGTGCTCCATACTTGGCTATTAGAACACTACATGAATTATCCAAGGACATTCAAAATACCCACCCTATCGCTTCGCATATATTGCGAAATTATATGTACGTTGACGATGTCGTAGCTGGAGGTCACACCATTGAAGAAGCTAAAGAGGGCCAACCCCAATTGATCACAACTCTTGCCTCTGCTGGATTTCCTTTAAGAAAATGGATCTCTAATTCGAAGGAATTGTTAAAAAACTTACCTGAGGAACATCTACTTGATGTGGATTTACTCAACCTTACAGAATCAAGCAAAGCCAAAACGTTAGGAATCCGGTGGAATGCGAAAGGAGACACATTTTTCTTTAATGTACCCTTAATTGAATTAATACACAAAGCGAACTGTTTTATCAGATATTGCTCGTCTTTTTGACCCAGCTGGTTGGTTAGCGCCAATTATAATATCTGCAAAGATTATAATTCAACAAATTTGGCAGGATAACACAGCTTGGGATGAATGTCTCAATCCACTCACCCTTATGAAATGGCAAAAGTTTTTGCAGTTCTATGATAATATTAATAAAATTCGTATACCAAGATGGATTAACTTTTCACCAACAGCTAAAATTGAGTTTCATGGTTTTTCAGATGCTTCTGAAAAAGCATACTCTGCATGTCTATATGCACGAGTTACACCCATAGACGGACCTAATTCCGTAACCCTACTCTTCGCTAAAACGAGAGTTGCGCCAATCAAAGCAATCTCGTTGCCAAGACTTGAACTTTGTGGCGCAGTGTTGTTGGCAAATATGACAAAAAATTTACTCATCCAACTTAATCTACCCTTACACCAGTCATATTTTTGGACCGACTCATCGATAGTCTTGGCCTGGCTCAGCATAAACCCTAACACTTGGAACACCTTTGTGGCAAATCGAGTTTCAACAATTCTACAAACAGTTGGAGTGGACAACTGGAACCATGTAGCCTCTCATGATAATCCTGCCGATGTGGCTAGCCGAGGATGCAATGCTGATGAACTAAGAGAGGATGATTTATGGTGGAATGGACCATCATGGTTGAAGCAACCTGCTTCGCAGTAGCCAACAACACATAAAAACTCAAGCTGAAGTGAAAGGTAGTCAGTCGTTTACTACGACAGTTAATACCCACCCTTCCTTGGATGCGAATACTAAGAACCCAGACATATTATCAAGATTTTCAAAATTGTCAATGCTCTACGAGTAATGACATATGTCTATCGATTTTGTGATCGCGCATCGTATAAACGAAACCATACAATTTGAAATGATAGAATTGTTCTTGATCGAAATCACCCACAACTAGTCAACGAAAGACTACGTTTGTTAACAACCCACCCAAGTACAGAACTTGATGCGTCAGAAATCAAATCTACCCGTGATAGACTTATCAGTCTTTGTCAGACTGAATATTTTAAAAGCGAATATCACTGTCTGAAGAAAAGAAACCCTATACCCAATAAAAGTAACCTGCTGCTAACGCCATTTTTAGATTCCGCAAATATAATGGGAGCAAATGGTCGACTAGCAAATTCAAACGGTTTGTCATATTCTGAAAGACACCCGATTTTATTACCCTACGGCAGTTCATTTGCAAAATTATTAACCCAACACGTGCACCTGATAACCCTACACGGCGGAAATCAACTTATGTTGAGAGTAATACGCTCAGGATACTGGATTCCAAAACCAAAGAATCTTAGCGCTGTAGTTAACAAATGCTCACCGTGTACTAGATACAAGAATAGACAAACAACCCAATTTATGGCAGCATTGCCACCAGAACGTACCCAAATTAATAAACCATTTACGAATATGGGAGTTGATTTTGCAGGACCATTCGACATTAAAGTATATAATGGCAGAGGATGTAGAATAACAAAAGGTTACGTATGCATTTTTGTTTGCTTTGCAACAAAAGCTATTCACTTGGAGCCTACATCTGATTTGTCAACCCAAGCTTTTATGGCACCTTTCGCACGATTTTTTTCGAGGCGGGGGTGCCCTGTCGCTATTTACTCGGATAATGGAACAAATTTCATTGGAGCTAGCAAATTGCTGATGAATGAGCGACAGGAATTCATTAAACAATTAAAAGGTTCCGTTATATCTATTAGCAGTTTCCAAAATTTTACGTGGCATTTTATACCTCCCGGTGCACCACACATGAGTGGTTTATGGGAAGCGGGAGTGAAAACCTTTAAGGCTCATCTAAGGAAATATAAACCCTGAAATACACATTTGAAGAACTAGCCACACTTCTCGCGAGAATAGAAGGATGCCAGATTTCAGACCCTTAAGCCCGTCAAGCGAGAACCCACAGGATGTTAACCCTTTAACTCCAGGACACTTTTTAATTGGATCACCCATTTTAACCCCAGCAGAACCCGATGTAGGCAATGAAAATTTAACCCTGGCAAACAGATGGCAAAAGTTAAAAATTCAACATCATAACTTTTGTAGAAGATGGAAATATGAATATCTTAAAGAGCTCCACAAGAGATACAAGTGGAAGAACCCTCAACGACAAGTTGAAACAGATGATATTGTTATATCAAACAAGACAATTTACCTCCAAATGTATGGTTACTCGGTCGAGTCATTAAAACATACACTGGCTCTGATGGACGAAACAGAGTAGTCGATATACGGACATCATCTTGAACGTTAACTCGGCCAATAACAAAAGTTGTCATTTTACCCACTAATTAGTTTAACACTTCTAGTATAACCCATATAACATTTAGTTGTTTACTTACCCTTTTTAACCCATTTAACCCACTTATCCACTTGTAACTATTATTCATAACTAAACCTTCACCCCAACAGTCTAACCCACTAACACATTCATTACACTTCATTTCATTGGAACATAATTTCTTTTACACAGAATATGGCACCCAACAACAACAACCTTAGTGGAAGTTCCAACCGCAATGGATCTCGAACCAAACCCAATGGAAAAAACGAAAGGCGTCAACCAAAACGCCGTTTTGGTTGCGGTATATGTAAGGCCAACCACCGCTTAAGCGACTGTGTATCTACGAGCAAATGAATCTAGCCCAAAGGTATCAGAATGCGCTTAACTTGCACTATTGCGTTAACTGCTTGGCCCGGAATCATTTGATTCAAAATTGCACCAGTTCCGCTCGGTGTAACAAGTGTAATGGTAAACATCATACCACCTTACATGGGCCTGAACGCATTATAAAGGACTTAGCAACATCGTCAAAGCCCATCGTGAAAAAAGATGCAGTGCCAATACCCGCACCACGGACAAAGTCAACCACAAATACACCTTTGATAATGCCAACATCAGCGAAGACATTTATCCCAACGGCCATGGTCCAGATTGATGGTAGACCGATGAGGGTCGTCCTTAACCCCACCATAGGCACATCTACCATCGCTGGGACACAAAATTTATCACATTCAAGGTTGAAGATCAGACCTATGTTAAGGTTAAGATGGAACCGAACATGAGTTCATCTTGTTATGAAATTTGTATGAAGGTTGTGTCGAATTTGCCGAAATTGCTATACCCCATGGAAATGGATCCAGTCATCAAGGAGAATTTTTGCCAAATATCCCTGGCTGACCCTGAATTTTACAAAAATATCCCGGTGTCTATTGAGATTGGCGGTGATTTATATACCACCATATTGCAAACAAAAGTAATCCACATTGGAAAAGGTTCCCTTATAGCACAAGACTCAACGCTTGGTTGGTTGGTCATGGGATCCATTTAGTCTTAAATTTTTCCAAAGTATTTAAATATCTTCCTTTTACCCAACACTATACTTACCCTCAAACGAACACAGACTAATAATTGTCTTTTATTCACAGGTTGCCAGGCCCGAGAGGATGTTCATTTCAATGAACAAACCAATTACCCACCACTGATATCAAACACCCACCTACAAACTGCAGCGAACTTCAGCTGAAAAAACACAAAAGTTAGCTGCAGTTTTATTAACTGCAGTTTATTAACTACACTTCAATTCACAGAATATACACAGAATAGAAACAAGAGTTCGACGTTTAACTTTCCATGGAGAAAGAGACAGCAAATATTACCAAAAAGTATTTCTATCTCTCTCTGTTTGCAACTCTGTATTGTTTATTTATGTTTTTTTTTTAGTTTTCGGGGTTTGTTTTTATATTGGCGCGCATTAATAAACACAAAATACAGAAAAACAAACGTGAAAATTTGTGAAAAATTTTAGAGAAATTTTGACGAGAAATAAATAAGGAATAATAATATAAATATAAAAAATAAATAAATAATAAAAGAAATACAAGTGCCTTATAAGTTGTATTTCGTGTATATTTTGTGTGGTACAAGTGTTATAATTGGCAAAGTTGTCGGTGGTGGCTAAATTGTAAGGTAAGTTTTTTTACAAAGAGTTTAAAACACAAAATAAGTGAAATAAAAATAAATCTTTTTTTATTTTAATAGAAACTGTGTACCAAGGAAGTATTTGTGTGTGCATTTGTGTCCAAGGAAGTATTTGCGTGCATTTGTGTGCATTTGTGTCCACATCAACTATTATAACAAGAAGCACATAGGAAAAATGTGAGTATTTATAAATTCATATTTATTTTATAAAATAACCTAATAAATTTTTTCAGGAGCAGAAAATGCATCATGGGCTGTCTACTAGGCCCAAACCTACATCGGTTTCCGGAAAATGCTGCGAGGTAAGTGCTATATATTATAAATTATTATTATTTAAAATATCTTATGTACACCTAATTCTATTTTTAGACGGTAGATTGGTTCCAGAAAAAACCGTGTAAAAAAAGACACTGATCGTATGCAAAAATAGGTGATTGATTCCTAATCTCTAAAACCTATTAAAATTAGTGAAAAACAAGGATTTTTAACAAGTTTTGTATTTGACATTTTCTTTTAGGGATTCATAAAATATTTAACAAAATTAAAAATATAAATAACTTAATAAATTTAAAATATTTTTTGACTTACCTTTCATCTTAATGCGTTAAATTTAAAGTAACGATAGAAAAACAAATTTGCCAATAAAAAATGTCTTTACCAAACACAAAATATTAACATATTTCAATTGCTCTGACCTTTGTGCTTGTATGCACAAAAGGGAATTCCCCTAAATTTGTGCCATTTACATTTGCTTTGACCAGTAAATTTGCTTGTCGCGCAAAATAGAATTCCCTTAAATTTGTGATATGAACATACTTTGCAAAAATTAAATTTGACAAAAAATTTAAGCACAAAAAATTTTAAATCGTGCTAAATGGAATAAAAATAAAATAAAAAATAAAAATATTTTATTTTCAAACCGTGTTATATCAAAACCGTGTAAACAAAGACCGTGTAAAAACAGAATTAGGTGTATTATAATTTACATTAAAAGTGCGTTTATTTTTATTTGTGAGGGGAACCTTTGATATAAAATACAAAACAGGCATCCGGTTATTAAGGCTGGTTTCCCTCACAAACGGTTGTAAATTGTTAAATTTATTTTTTTAATTTATAATATTAAAGTGCGTTTGTTAATTTGTGAGGGAAAACTTGTGTTTTCTAACAAAACACAATACTGGCCTCCGGTCCTTAAGCCGGATTTCCCTCACAAACGGTTCTACAAACCTAACCACTAACATTCATGCACCCGGCATTTTTGTTTGATATACTAATACTTAAAATTATATGTTTTCAAAATAACTTATTTTAGAGAATAATAATGACAGCGCCTTAAAACTCACTGTTTCTGAACGGTGATTGTATAAACTTTAAATTAATAAATATATATTTGTACATATAAAGTAAATATTTTGAAAACATTTCCTGAAACTCTTTGACCCCTATTAATTCATACAATGTATAATTGAATTCTGACGTTAATTTTTATGCTACTTTTGTTAAGTCATAAATCAGTGAAATGTACCATTATAATACAAATAAAGAAATGTTAAATAACAAAGAAAATACTAAGTTAGCAATGGTCAGATAATTTTGGTCCAAAATCAATGCAATTTTACTTTAGCTTGTATTTTCAATAAATTTATTTAAATATGTAAAACTTAAAATTAAAGACTATAAAATTATCTTTCAGAAAATGTAACTCTTGAGGCGTTGACATTTATTATCCAAACTATAGAACTTTAAATATTAGTATATCAAACAAAAATACCTTTTTTGTTGTATATCGTTTGTTTATCTTATTATTTATAATATTAAAAGTGCGTTTGTTAATTTGTGAGGGAGAACTTGTGTTTTCTAACAAAACACAATACTGGCTTCCGGTTCTTAAGTCTGATTTCCCTCACAAACGGTTCTATATCGTTGTAATTATCATATATTCTACAAGTGTCAACTTTTATTAAATGGGCCAAATATTTATTTCTCCATTATACGAGGTTATCAAGAATTTGAAATTTAATTTTAAATTTGAAATTTTATTTTAAATTTGAAATTTAATTTTAAATTTTTGTTTTGCTTCTATGGAGTTTGGAATTTGACATAGGTGAGTTTTTTTAACTCATTTGTACTATGGCTAATTCTAATTAAATTTAATCTTAACAATAATTATATCTGTGGAATAAAATAATAATAGCTTAAGTCGAAATTTTGTGTTTAGGGATATTAAGAGTTTTGTCAAAAATTATTAATTACTTACTAAGGCTTAAGTTAAAATATAAATGCGTATAGTTTTATTAATAAAGACATTTTATACATTAAATTTATCTGAGCTATAGATCTTGCTGAATATAATAAGAATATGTAAGATATATAAGTAATTTATTATAGTATATGTATATAATAATAAAATTAAGAGGAAAGCTTTGGTGGAAAGCAATTGTAAATAAAGTAGACTAATTTTGGTTGTAATTTTTAGCAACATTTTGTTAATTTTTTATTATTATATGCATGTAGAAATTTCTTTCAGGGTATAAAATCGTTAATTTTTAAGTTTTATGGAAAACTTTTGCTATGAGTTTTAGATATTGAGAAAAGCTTTTAGGTTTTGTTTATTTAATGAAAGTCGGTAAAGGTGTTTGGAAATTATGGCCCAGTAAACGTTTGATTTTTAGTTTTTGTACACAAAATGTGGATAAAAACAGTCCATTTGTTTACTGTATTTTGCTTTTATGTTGGATTTAGTTAAAGAGGTTTATGTGTCTTGTTGTAGCTTCTGGTTAGATGCTGTTTGTTTTGTATATGAATATGTTGATTCAATAAGAAATAAGGGATGAAAATGAAATTTTTGTAAAATTGGGTCAATAACATTTTTTTCGGGAAAAATGCAAGTTTTTAATTTTGGTGTATTTCTTTTTTGGTTATTTGTTGCTTACAATTTGATCTTTTTTCACTATGGCTTTTTATGTGTTATGTATTATAGCAGCCTTTCTTTCTTTATTTTTTGTTCCTTTTTAGACGTGCTGTATGGCTTCGTATTTTAAATGTGAAGTCATCAGTGAAGCGCTTGTACGCGTGTAGTCAACATTTTTCTCCGGAATACATTTTTGGAAAACGCGTTTCCAACTATGCTGTTCCGAAATGTGCTCAACTAAATGAATTGCCTAAAGAGAAACCAATTCCAAGTTTTAGCCATTGTACTGAAATTAAGATAGAGAATCAGTGTGAGAATCAGATTTTAGAGGACATAACCATGGACAACGAAATACAATATAGTTTTAGAGATACCCCCTCCTCAAACTCAGATGTTAGGACATTAAAAGCAGCCTTGGACCATTATCGTAGCCAATATTTGTTAGAAAAAAGATTAAGAAGTAGGTTGAAGGTTGCTAATGCCAGGTTATCTAGGGAATTAAAAAAAATACAAGACAAAGGCTGAAAACTTGGAATTGGAATTAAAGAAGAAAAATGATTTATCTTCAAAAATTAGTAAACCGCTTTCGGTATGTTTGGAAAATTGTTTGACCAATTATACGCGTGATCCGAAACGACGACGTTACAGCGTCGGACTTAAATTGATTTCTCTAGCTGTGCTTTTCCTTTCTCCCTTAGTGTACAGATATTTACGTCCAATGTTAAATTGGCCCGAAATTAGAACTTTACAAAACTTCGTAAAGGACTGGCCAAAAGCTCCGGGAAATTTAAACGGAACTTTTGAGGCATTAAAAGTGAGAGCGCAAGAATTTATTGACGAAGACAAATTTGTTAGTGTCTCCTGCGACGAAATGTCTCTGTTGGCTCCCATCAATATACTATACTAACTTTCTATATATAAATAAATAACCTTTAAATATAAGTAATAGCTAATATCTATAATAATAAAAAATGAATTTATAATACAATAATAATACTAATACTAGAAGTAGGAACTACCCTAATGTAAAATAATATAATTAATAAAGTAGCGTTAAGGTGAATGAACAAATAATATAGAATACAGGTAGTCCAAGGTTAGATAAAGCAACGGAGTTGCTGAATACATAATACAGTTAGGATTAAATACATAGAATAAGTTAGATTTAAGAAATATGAAATAAATGAATTCAATTGAACTAATAACATAAACGTCTTCGGTCTTTTCATTTCAATTCGAAATTTTGGTCTTAATTTCGCGAGTGTTTTTTTAAATTTACTAAGTGCCCAATTTTATATTAAATTATAAATTGTTTAATTTAATATTCGCCCCTTAAAAAAGATTAAGGGAAAAACATTTTGGCGCCCGAGCAGGGACTTAAGTGAATTTAAAAAATAAGTGATTAATCTTAAATGTAATAAAAACAAAACTTTAAATTCAATTTGATAATTTGTTTCAAATTAATCTCAAAGACCAAAATTCTCTCAGTAAATTTTATAAGATACCTAAAATTTGTCTATACGCGAGTGTAAATTTCATTTTATAAATAAAATTTAAATAAAAAGTTAAACATATAAAACTAAACTTACAATAACACAAAAATATAAAACCAAAATAATATACATATCTACATATTGGTTATTGGTGTAAAATATACAAAATATAAAATTCATAAAAATACAAATACAAGTAAAAGAGACAAAACTCAAAATAAAACACAAAAAAAAACAAAATTTAAAGTGACAAAGTGCTACAAACAGAAAAAAAATAGATAGTTAAAACAAAAATAGTGTACAAATTAAAATATCATAAAAAAAGATAATATATCATTTTACATAAATTAAAAAAAATAAAAATGGTGTGAAAATTAAATATTTAATTGAAAATATAAAATATATATATATACCTATATATAGAAATATAGAATTAAAAGAGGTTACAAATTACAAAACAACAAAGTGTAGTGTAGTAAAAATCAAAAACAGATACCTATAAAATACAACTCACATCACACCCTCGTACCAACATACATCACATCATACCAAGAGGACATCAGGTCATCGAATCAACCCTCAACCCACTATTTTGAAGGAAGATTTCTAATTTCTGCCCAGATGCCCCGTTGCCGCTGTATCATCTGTAAAAAGGAACGCACTTCCGACATTAGTTCCGAATCCGAGGTAACAAGTATAAAATATATTTGTGTTGGTTCCTTAAATTTGCAAGTTACTCAAATTTAAGAGGTTTTTGTAATCTATTCAAAAACTGTTTCGCAACTTGAGTTTGAACACAAATAATATATTTTATACTTTTAGATATTTGAAATTATTCATTTATTTACCTTTAGAATTGAACTTTATGATATTTACCGCCCTTATTTTGTGAAAACCGTGCTTTTTGGTGTCATACACACAATTGCGTATAAATTACTATTCAATGCGAAAGTAATTATTTTAATTATTATTTGTATATATATGCACCGAACTTTTTACCGTCATTACATTTATTTAAAATAATTTACATTTTCTATGAAAATTTTTAGGGATATATTCGCGAATTATTTTTACAATTTTTTATGTTTACCAAATTGTTTTTTCGCTTGTTCTTGTTTTTTTTTGGTTCGCTGAATATAGATTGCATATGATCAGTGTTCCATTCCGTCGTTCCCTTATCATTCACAGTATATACATTCCACAGCGGCTTATAGATTATATATTGCACAGCTGCTTACAGTGGGACTATTCACACTGTATACGGAATTTAATTTCCAGACAACAATTCGATACAATTTTATTTAATTGTTTGATTGTTGTTTTATAAAGGAAAGAACAAATTCATCATTTGACTTGATAAATTTTACATTTATCAAAGGCTGTGAGGAGAATATACATATATTGCTATTGAGTTATTTTGACTGTGGAACCAGTATCTAGGGAAACCGCGAATAACGAAACTAGAATAGAACACAGATCCGAATATTTTTGTA
The DNA here is from genome assembly GCA_936449025.2 of Sarcophaga subvicina. NCBI lineage: Eukaryota > Metazoa > Arthropoda > Insecta > Diptera > Sarcophagidae > Sarcophaga > Sarcophaga subvicina. Next base: position 117,907 of record OW388085.2, on the reverse strand, counting down.
ACCGACGAGAGTTTGATAAATTCGTTAACTCTTCTAGTCCAAAGCAAATCATTCGTCCTTTGGGAATTTCATTTAACCAATAAATTAATTTGGTTTCTTACGATTTGCTTTGATTTCATAAGTTAATTGAAAATGACTAGTAGGAAGAGACAAGATTCTCCCTCCAAATCGGAAAGTTTGGAGAAGTTGATTTCGAAGAAATCGAAGATTGTTGAGAACATAGTTCGAATTCGTCAATCCATTGTGGAAAAGACGATTTCCTTTAATCCAATCGAGTTGGAATGTCGACTGGAAATATTGAAAGGTTATATTGACCAAGCTATGAAGCTCCAGTCCGATGTGGATAATTTAGATCCCGAAAACGATGACAGAGCTCAGCTTAAGGACATTTGTGTGACCACCAAATCATTATTTTTGAGCCTCCTGTCTAAGAATAGGCAATCAAATGTGCCAGAAGTGTCCTTTTTCGCGCAACCACATCAGTCGAGGCTCCCAAACATGAAACTTCCCAAATTTAGCGGAAAATATTCCGATTATAAAAATTTTATGAGTTTGTTTGAGAACTTGGTCCACAATGATCCGACGTTGACAGACATTGAGAAATTTAATTATTTGATATCATGCTTGTCCGACGAAGCTTTGGGTACGGTAAAAGCTTTTCAGATTACGGAAGAAAATTACCCCAAAGCAATAGCCAGTCTGAAGAAGGTTTATGACAATGAATGTCTTATATTCTTTGACAATATAAGAAAACTATTCGATTTGCCACAAATTGCAAAACCTTCGGCTAGTGCTTTGCGAAGCATGATAGATACAGTATCCGCGATATACGATTCTTTATTGCCAATTGGTGACGATAAAAAGATTACAAATGCCATTCTTATACATTTAGTGATGTCAAAAGTGGACCCAGTCACCAAATCGAAATGGGAAGAACAGCTTGATTTTGAAAAACATCCCCTTTGGTCAGACTGTGAATTCGCCTTGAACAAACGATATCAGCATATTGCAGCTGATGAGTATTCAAGTTCAAGACCGAGGTTTGATAATCAAAGAACTGAACATTTTCCGAGGAGAAATAATAGAGCCTCACTAAATGTATCGAAATCTAAATTGTCTGCTGACAAATGTTTATTTTGTAAATCTGTTCAGCATAATATTAATAATTGCCCTTCATTCACTGCTGAGCCAGTAAGTCGAAGATTTAACTTTATTAAATCAGTGCCAGCGTGTATAAATTGTCTGAAAAGGGGACATACAGTAGCGAAGTGTACCTCATCCAAATGTAGAATTTGTGGTAGCTCACACAATTCATTGCTACATAGGTACATTACAAGTGCAAGTTCAAATACCATCTACACTGAACAATCATCAGCTTCACATGGATCGGTGAACTATTCTTCGTCCGATGAGAGAGTTATTCTCGCGGCAGCAGTAGTCAGTGTAAGAAGTAGCTCTAGTAAATTGATACCAGCGAGAGCACTTTTGGATTCCGGATCTCAACCAAATCTAATAACTGAGGAACTTGCGCAGCTACTTCGTTTAAAAAGAGAAGGAGGTAGACTGAATTTAACTGGCATTGGTCAAGCGAATTCACTTTCGAAATCTTGCGTTAATTTAACTGTCACGTCGAGAGTTAACTCTACTCAATTTAATGCGAAATTCTGGGTACTGAGTTCAATAACTAATTTCCAACCTGATAGTGTTATAAATACAACCGGCTTACATATTCCTAACAATATAAAGTTAGCTGATCCTTGCTTCCATAAACCACGCAAAATTGATTTGCTTATCGGAGCAGAAATCTTCTTCGAGTTAATGTGTGTTGGTCAGATAAAATCTGGCCCGAGCCTGCCAATCCTTCAGAAAACTTCACTTGGTTGGATTGTTAATGGCAAATGCAATCAATCAAAGGGCTCCATTAATTCTAGCGTTTGTCATTTGAGTACTTCGATAGAAAACGAGAGCAATATTGATTCAATAGTTAGGAAGTTCTGGGAACTGGAGGAACTTCCAAATGAATCAAGGAAAATTTATTCAGAGGAGCAGCAACAATGTGAGGATAAATTTAGAAATTCAATACGACGTTTAGCGTCAGGACGATTTGTAGTCTCACTGCCTTTCAAGTCTGATGCGAAAGTGTTATGTTCTTCGTTCGAAGTCGCGAAAAGACGATTCCTTTCGTTGGAACGAAGACTGTCTAAGGACGACACGATGAGGCATATGTATTATGACTTTATGAAAGAGTATTTCAATTTGGGACATATGTCACTTTTGGATAATATGCCTGTTTCTCCTCACTATTTCATACCCCACCAATGTGTTCTGCGGCCTCAAAGTACAACTACTAAACTTCGAGTAGTTTTCGATGCTTCGTGTAGAACTTCTTCTCATGTATCACTGAACGATTTGTTAATGGTTGGTCCCACCATTCAAGAAGAATTGTATTCTACACTCATCCGTTTTCGGCTTCATCGGTACGTAATCACTGCAGATATCGAGAAAATGTATCGTCAAGTCTTGATCGACGATAATAACAGGAATTTTCAATTAATCCTTTGGAGACAGAAACCATCTGATAGCTTACAGGTGTTTCGATTAAACACTGTGACTTATGGCACAGCCTCTGCCCCATTTCTAGCTATAAGATGTCTGATTGAGTTAAGCGACTTGTACAAAGAGACTTTGCCTATTGGTTCGAAAGTTGTTCGCAGTGATTTTTACGTTGATGATTTGTTAACCGGTGGTGAAAGTTACGAGGATCTGATTACAATTCGTAATCAAGTCACCGAGATCCTAAGTTCAGCTGGTTTCAATCTGGCTAAATGGTTTTCAAATCATCCTAAATTTATTAGTACTCTGCAAAGTGAAAAGCTATTGCACAGCGATTCCGATTCTGCTAAGGCTTTGGGCTTACATTGGAGTCCGAAGAATGATTCATTAAAGTTTCATTTAGAGAATTCTTTCAAAGATTTGAAAGCTACGAAAAGGAACATATTGTCAGTTTCTTCTCGGTTATTTGATCCTCTCGGACTATTGTGCCCTATTGGTATAAAATCCAAGATCTTACTACAAGAACTTTGGATTCAAAAACTTGACTGGAACTTCATGGGAAAATCTCAAATCTAATTTAATGGAGATCGATTCAATAACAATCCCAAGATTCGTCCAAACAACTTCCACAGCAAACATTCAAATACATGGATTTGCTGATGCCTCAATGCGAGCATATGGGTGTTGCATTTACGTAAGAAGTTTCGAATCTGGCAAAGTTACTGTCAGATTACTCACTGGAAAATCTAAAGTTGCTCCACTCAAGACAAAATCTCTTCCGAGGCTTGAGCTGTGTGCTGCACACCTATTGGCTAAGTTGTGGGCTCGAATTAAGCTCATGTTCCAATTTAAGATCGATCAAGTTTATTTCTGGACAGATTCGGAAATAACTCTACATCCTCCCTTGCTACTTTTGTATCGAATAGAGTAGCTGAGATTCAGGAGTGGTCAGAGAAAATTTCATGGCGACATGTGCCAACTGACCATAATCCAGCTGATATTGTTTCTCGGGGATGCGACGTCCAGGAATTGAAGCAATCGATCTGGTTTGAGGGACCGTCATTCTTATTATATGACAGTTCTTCCTGGCCTGTAAATAAACATTTCGAATTAACAGAGAACCAAATACTATTGGAAAAAAGGAAAACAAATGTATTTCTTGCAGTAGAGGATTCACAAAATTGCTTGTTGGATCTCATAGAAAAGTATTCCTCGTACGGAAAATTATTACGAGTCACTGCGTTTGTGGTCAGATTTGTTGACATCCTTAAGAAACGCAAAGTCGTGAAAAATTGTCAACCTACTGCAATAGAATTGAAAATGGGCCTTCATTCGACTTGTAGAAACGATCCAGAAAACTAACTTTTCTGAGGAGATACTTAAGCTTCAGAAATCTCTTGTATTGCCCTCTAATATCCAGAGGTTAACACCATTTATGCACACATTTGTTGAGGAAGATAAATCGTTTTCATTGATAAGGGTAGGTGGAAGACTGCTAAATGCAGACTTGGGGTATAATACCAAGTTTCCAGTATTGTTACCGAAAAGAAATAGCTTTGTCACGCTTTATTTGCGAAACTTACATTTAGAGAATTGCCATGCTGGTACGAAAGCACTCATATCTCTTTCGCGGGAGAATATTTGGTTGATGAATGCGAAAGAAGAATGCAAGAGGATAGTTAGCAAATGCGTACATTGCTTCCGCTATAAACCGAAGCTTATGTCCCAAATAATGGGAAATTTACCCACTAATAGAGTGAGAGCTTCGCGTCCATTTTTAATAGTCGGAGTCGACTACTGTGGGCCTATTGACGTGTCTTTGATAATACGTGGGCGGCCACCATTGAAAATGTACATAGCGGTTTTCGTTTGCTTCACATCTAAGGCAGTACATTTAGAATTAGTCTCTGATTTTTTCTCTCATGCTTTTCTTATGTCATTTAAAAGGTTTGCTGCCAGGAGAGGACTACCCAAAGAAATATACTGCGACGACGCGACGAACTTCGTCGGAGCCAGCCGCGTACTGAAAGAGCTGCACCAAGCGTTTGACAAGAGTCGACAGGCCGTCGAGTCGTACGCAGCGTCGTCCGGGGTGAAGTTCAGCTTCATACCACCTCGGGCGCCGCACTTCGGAGGACTATGGGAAGCCGCTGTCAAACAAGCGAAGTTCCTACTTCTGCGAGCCGTGGGCAACATGGCGCTCACGCAAAAAGAGATGGCAACAATGCTCGCAGAAGTAGAGGCGGTGCTCAACAGTCGTCCGCTGTCTCCAGACCCCAACGACGGAGAAGCCTTAACACCAGCTCATCTACTAATAGGTGAGAGTCTGCGTTCGCTGGCGTCTGCTCTGCAATCTCAAGCAGACATTCTGGCAGGCCTGGTCTCGGGACTACATCCACGACGACAATCGCCCGCCACAGCAATGGGTGACCGGGAGAGTCGTGGCCGTAATCAAAGGCGAAGACGGCAAGGTCAGAGTGGCGGAGGTAAGAACTCGAAACGGCGTATATAAACGTCCGGTCCACAAATTGGCAACTTTACCATATAATTGAAGACGTGAAGTCCTTCAATGGGGCCGGAATGTTGGCTCCCATCCATATACTATACTAACTTTCTATATATACATAAATAACCTTTAAATATAAGTAATACCTAATATCTATAATAATGAAAAATTAATTTATAATACAATAATAATACTAATACTAGAAGTAGGAACTACCCTAATGTATAATAATATAATTAATAAAGTAGCGTTAAGGTGAATGAACAAATAATATAGAATACAGGTAGTCCAAGGTTAGATAAAGCAACGGAGTTGCTGAATACATAATACAGTTAGGATTAAATACATAGAATAAGTTAGATTTAAGAAATATGAAATAAATGAATTCAGTTGAACTAATAACATGAACGTCTTCGGTCTTTTCATTTCAATTCGAAATTTTGGTCTTAATTTCGCGAGTGTTTTTTTAAATTTACTAAGTGCCCAATTTTATATTAAATTATAAATTGTTTAATTTAATATTCGCCCTTTAAAAAAGATTAAGGGAAAAACAGTCTCTAAAAACTTTTCTTGACTACGATAGGTTCAAAGACAAAATTATAGGCTTACAGGACTTTGGGGATGAAAATCGTTCTCGCAACTTAGCGACAAGCGCAATGGTAGTCATGGCAAGTGGTATAGGAGGACAAAGTTGGTCGCAAGCTATTTCCTACTTCTTTGTTTATGGAAATTGTAATGGCTTGACAATGAAAACTTATATATTCGAGGCAATATCAAAATTACAAGCAATAGGCTTAAAACCTTGCCAGTTTGTTTGCGACCAAGGTGGCAACTTTGTCAACTTCTCAAAAGTCGTTGGGGTAGCTTTAGAACGTCCCTATTTTGTAGTTAGCGACAAACGAATTTTTTGTATGCACGACAGTCCGCATCTTTTAAAAAGCGCCCGAAATTGTCTGCTTACTAAAGAAAATAAAGTTTATTTCAACAATAAACTTGTGTCCTGGGCAGATGTTATCCATTTTTATAATGTATATTGTAGTACCCTTAAATGTGCTCCTTAGCTAGGTTTGGAACACATTTATCCCAATAATTTTCAAAGGATGAGAGTTAACTTAGCAGCTCAAGTTTTAAGTCGGACTGTAGTAGCCGGTATGCGAACTTTGCATAAGTCAGGGAAATTAGATAGTTCAAAAGCCCTAACATTCCTTAATACAGCAGAATACTTAGAGTTTTTTAATAACTTATTTGACATTTTCAATAACCGTGCAGAAAGCACGGTTTTCAATTGTTCCGAAGAACAATTACAGTTCTTAAGAGAAGCCTCAAAACTTTTACGGACTATAAAAGTTATAGATTGGAAAGGGAAAGACATAACTAATATGTTTAAATTCATTACAGGATGGTTGACTAACATTTCCGCCTTAAAAAGTCTTTGGACATACCTTCATCAAGTAGGTTTTCAGGGACTTAAGACTCGCAGGTTGACCCAGGACCATTTAGAACACTTTCTTGGACAAATACGTAAAGGTTCAGGTAATGCTGTAGGTGTAACCCCCCGAAACTTTTCAAGTTCTTTTCAAAAGCGCTGGGGTTACACTATGTAAATGTAGTTGTAACTGGAAACTGCGAAAATGTTTCCCCAGTTGATAAAATCTTAGATTTTTCAATTGTAGACCTAGCGTATACTAACGATAAAGATCATACGCAATGGGATGAGTTTCATTCTCTACCAAACCCTTGCCCCTCCATAATTAATATTGAGTTACGCGATAAGCATTTCTGCAGCGAAGAAATGCTGGTCCTTCAAAACAACGCATTCGTCTATATTTCAGGATATTTTTATAAAAAATTATCCCAAATGCACATATGTGAAGTCCCAATACCAAATTTTAATGACAATGACCCTGTCCCAAGTGATTATTCCTTCACATATGGCAAACAGTTCCATAATTGTCACCTAGTTAAACCTCCTCATGGAGGTTTATTATAAAGCATTGGAGAGCAAATTTATAGATTTGTTCAACAAAAATTGCCATCGACATGGTCATCGTCAAATACTTTTCGACGAACTTTTCCAAGAACGCCCCTTTCTTTGTTGTTCTAAAGTAAAACATGAGGATGTTTTGAATCTATACGTTCGAATTAGAATTTATTTCATATTAAAATATATCAATGGTCGGTTCAAAGAACCCAATTTTAAGCAAAAGTTCTTATGTGTAGATCATCGGTAGGTTTTTGTTTTCAAACCCGAAGCGTAATTTGTCTCATACTCAATTTAGTTTAGCAAATTTCGGAAATTGTATATATTTTTTATTCATTGCAGTTCTAACAAAGTAATACTACTAACACAAAAATTACATGATTTTTATGAATTTGAAATTATATTTATTTTGCACTTACACCTACATGCATACAATATTACTAATTAATTATTACCATTAACATTCACTTTAACTTATTCAATTCCAAAATCAATTTCCATTTTATTATATTCATGAATGTATATACATATATGCATACATAACATAAAATCACCACACAATAACTCGTCATACTCATCATACATACACTTCATAAATAAAATATGGTTTGTAAGGGTGCTTTTTTGTTTATTTATGTCACATATATATACATATGTATTTATGCAATAAATGTATTCTTTTTATTTAAAACAAATTTGTTAATTTACATAGCACTCATTCTGAAATTTGTTGTATTTTTATATATCCTATCTTCATTGTATTTATCTATCAAATCCTTGTTTTTGTAAGACTGTAAGATGAACGCTTCAACGCTATCGAAAAATTTTATGCAAATAATAATTTCATATCAATTATCCAATATCTGAAACCTCTCTGCAAAACGAGGGAAAAATGTATGCAGTGGTCACTGCATAAATTTTTGGCATTTAGAAATGATCAGTATATACAATTACTGAATTTCAGGAGTAAGTGCAGCGAAAATAAAATGCATTTGTATTTCTAGCTTCTCCTTACTCAAGACCATCATGCGTGGTGAAAAGCCACATCCTACTTGAGGTGATGCTGTAGTTAACAGAACATGATGGATCTAGACCAGAGAAGGTCGATAAATAATCATAATTTCAAAAGTTTTTAGTACTGTTGCTATTATTGTGATTTATTTCTTTACAGAAAAAACTAAGTCCATGGTTACATTGGTTTGGATGTGACGATAAAATTCGGAGAGGTAATATATGGGAAAAACACATACGCAATGTGGTAAGTCTTATAAAATAATATATATTAATTATGGTACTAATTTCTCTTTATTTGTTAGATGGCAGACACTAAAGGCTCGACTCGTTTGGATTATGAAATGTTTTGTCTCCTTTTTATATCAAAGGCCCTTCTTAGGACCAAAAATATTTAAAAAAAGAGATTTTGTTTCTTATTCAAAAGTTCTTTATAGAGCCAACATTAAATGTATAACGAGTTGTCCACATTTTTTTTAAAGTTGAGTAGCTCAACATTGTGCAGCAAGTGTTGTATAATAATTATATTATAATTATATCACAAAATTTTTGTTTATTAATTAGATACCAAAGTCTTGTCTTGCTTCAACTGCTACAATAAACACCACAAACATCAACACCAAACGTACAATTAAAAATGCTGTGTATTCACTGTTGACTTCTGAAGTGGCGATGCAATCCTGAAATCCAAATACATCAGCAGTGAATTTGGCTTCACTACGTCAAAGGCTCTTCTTAGGGCCAAAAAGATTTAAAAAAAGAGATTCCTTTTTCTTCACAAATTGGAGTACTTGTTGATTTCATTTTTTATTTTGTATGTGTTTTATTAATCTAGCCATTATTTTATATTAAGTATTGTTTAAAGATTATTTCCAATTATCTTTTATACTTACTTAATACATATGTATATGTGTGGAGTGTTCGTTAACAATCTACTAGACATTTTGGAAGCAAACGTTTGTTTCATATATGTATGTACATCAGACGGCTTATAGCTTCTGTATCAAAGGTTCTTTTAAGGGCCCCAAATATATAAAAAAAGAGATTTTATTTCTTATTCAAAGGTCCTTTTAAGGGCCTCAAATATTTTAAAGAAAAAGATTTTGTTTCTTATATTACGATTAAGTTTTATTATAAAATATATATAAACAAGTTTTTTAATAAAAAGTGACAATCATCAGTTATTTTATCATACAAAGCATATGAATTATACAGATTTATATATAAATATTGTCTGTTGGTGGGTGAATGATGTTGTAAGATGACAAGAATAAAGGAATGTGTGTTGTTGTTAAAAGATTGAGAGTTGAATAGTAATTTTGATGGATATATGTATAATCTTTTGAATATTTTGGTAGAATTTGATGATATTTTGGTAGAATAATAGAATAATGGTGCACATAATACGGATTCATGGTTGAAAGGAGATGTACCAATTTATTGGGGAAACGTAATTCGGAACTATTGTATTTGGTGACACCTTTCAACGATCGTTAAATTTAACCAATTTATAGGTATATTCACAAATTCCAGAAACAAAAACTCATGAATATATAATTTAATATATTTTTCTTTTTACTTAACTTATAGACATGGAACTTTTTCAGTGTGAAGGAAAATTGCTAAGAGTTCGATTAATAATTAAAAAATTACCGGATTTTAACTTTTTCATTCAAGAAATTAATAAATACTGGTAATATACACAAATTTCTGCAAGAAAATTTTTTTATGAGGAATATGTCTTTTTTGATCTTGTAATATTTAGCTTCTCACTTACATCTTGCACAAGAAACTACATTCATTGTGACCGAAAATCACCCACATTTCGATTAATATTTAAATATTTAAGAATCTTTAAACTTTTCATTGAAGAAATTAAGAAATATTCCAAATTTTCCCTTTTTTAACACAAAATAAATGTTTATTTAGATTTAGTTTTTCTACTTTAACCGCCAGTTTTCAGTCTGTATATCTGTTGCTTCTAACACATTTGATTCGCAAAACATTAAAATATTTGTTTTTTCCCTCTACGAGGTAGGTTAAAGTGCTGCTTTAAGCGTTTTTAAACGTCAAAGGTTTCAATTCTGTACTATTTTGTGCTTCAATTATATCTTTGTCAAGAGCAACAAGTGTGTGCGCTTAAATTAAAAACCCTTACGACAAAGGAAAAAAAAAACAGTTATTCAAGAATTTTAAAATATTGTGAAACTTAAAACTACGGTTAAAATCTCAAACTATTTATGAATTTTAAAATATTGTGAAACTTAAAACTAAGGTTAAAATCTAAAGCTATATATGAATTTTAAAATATTGTAAAACTTAGAACTAGTGTTAAAATCTAAAATTACACGTGAAATTTAAAATATTGTAAAATTTAAACCTAATATTCAAACTTAAAGCTATTGATGAAAGATATTATATGTATAATATATATATTTAAAAATATAATATATATATTTAAAAATATTTTGTTTTAAAGCCCTAATCTTAAATCAAAAAAGTAAAAAACATTTAAACCTAAAAAGATAATACTTAAACTTTCTAAATTGAATATAACCTTAAACCTATGATTACTTGAAATATTTAAATAAACTTAACCTAAAATTAATTTAACCGTTTCTTAATTATTCACATATATACCTCTTTAAACGGTTTGTCAAATCCGTCTTATATACAAAAAAACTGTACCTTATATATTCAAACCCGTATGTAGACCCGATGTGGCATCGATTTTGTCAAACTTGGGAAAAGCGAAATTTTTTACGACGCTTGATCTTAAATCAGGCTTTCACCAGATAACGCTTGCAGAAAAAGATAGGGAGAAAACGGCTTTCTCGGTCGGAAATGGGAAATATGAGTTCTGTAGGCTCCCTTTCGGTTTGAAGAATGCTCCTAGTATTTTTCAGCGTGCCATTGATGATGTATTGAGTCAGCAGATAGGGAAATCATGCTTTGTTTACGTTGACGATGTAATTATTTTCTCGTACAACGAAGATGATCATGTTAACCACATAGCATGGGTATTGGGTAAACTGTATGAGGTAAATATGAGAGTCTCTCGTGAGAAGTCGCACTTTTTTAAAGAAAGTGTCAAATATCTCCGCTTTATGGTGTCCAGAGGTGGCTTTACAACAAGCCCCGATAAGGTGAATGCAATTCGCAACTATGAACAGCCAAAAACACTGTTCAATGTTAGATCTTTGTTGGGACTCGCAAGCTATTATAAATGCTTCATTAAGGATTTTGCTTCGATAGATTCCAAAAAGATTAAGGTAAACTTCAATGAAAGCCAAGTTCAGGTTTTTGACAAGTTGAAGGAGATACTATCCTCAGAGGAAGTCATGTTACTCTACCCGGACTTTAAGAAGCCTTTCGATCTAACGACGTATGCTTCCTCGTTGAGTTTGGGGGCGGTCCTATCACAAGGAGGTAGACCGATAACCATGATTTCCAGGACTTTGAAAGACAGGGAATTGAATTACGCAACTAATGAACGCGAGTAACTGGCTATAGACTGGGCCCTACAGAAGCTTAGGAATTACCTCTATGGTGTAAAAAATTTGAATATTTATACGGACCACCAGCCACTCGCGTTTGCGGTTTCGGATAGAAATCCGAATGCCCAGATAAAGCGTTGGAATGCTTTTGTGGATGAGCATAACGCAAACATTCTTCGCAAACCTGGCAAGGAGAATTATGTTGCCGACGCTTTGTCTCATCAAAATATTCATGCTCTTGAGAAAGTACTCCCTCTGATGTTGCTACGGTACACAGCGAGAGGTCATTTACCTACACGATAGAGGCAACAGATAAACCAATCAATTGCTTTCGAATCAGATAGTCTTGGAAGAATCGCGCTTTGTTCGGAAGCGGAACTTCATACTTTTTACCGAAAAGACTCGTCACCTGATTGACTTTACTGATAGGAACATGCTCATCGATGAAGTAAAACTGGCGGTTAATCCAGGAGTGGTGAATGCAATTTACTGTGATTTACCAGTACTAGCTAGTATTCAGAATGAGTTGGTCAGGTGCTTTCCAGCAACCAAATTTTGGCACTGCAGAAAAATGGTATTGGATATTTTTGATAAAAATGAACAGATCGAGATAGTTAATGCCGAACATAATTGTGCTCACAGAGCAGCGCAGAAAAATGTAAAGCAGATTCTTGATGACTATTATTTCCCAGAAATGGCTAAGTTGGCGGCCGAAATCGTGACAAACTGTAAGACATGTAACAAGGCCAAATATGATAGACATCCACGCAAACAAGAGATGGGAACGACTCCAATATCATCTTACACAGGGGAAATGCTTCATATCGACATTTTCTCTACGGACAAAAAATATTTCGTCACATACGTTGATAACTTTTCGAAATTTGCCGTGGTCCAACCAATACCATCCCGTACAATCATAGATTTGAAAATTTCAATTATACAACTAATGAACCTTTACCCTGACACAAAGAACATCTATTGTGACAACGAACTAGCATTAAAATCAGAGACTATCACGTCAATGTTTGAAAATCAATTCGGAGTCGTGCTCGCAAACGCGCCTCCACTGCATAGCACTTCAAATGTCCAGGTCGAGCTCTTCCCTAGCACGCTCTCAGAGATTGCGAGGTGCCTCAAGCTTGAGAAGAAGATCGAGAATACAACCGAGCTTATAATGCTGGCTACTGCAAAATATAATAAAACTATTCATTCAGTGACCAACAGAAGACCTGTGGATGTTGTCCACAGTACGTCTGTAGAAATAAGGGAGGAAATAAGAGGAAAAATTATGAAAGCTCAACGAACCCAACTTGATAGGGACAACCCCTCCAGATGGAATAGGACCTTTGAAGTTGGGGAATGTGTGCTTGTGAAAAATAATAAGAGATTGGGGAACAAATTAACACTTTTGTATACGGAAGAGAAGGTGGAAGCAGACTTGGGGACTACAGTTCTTATTAAAGGGAGGGTGGTCCATAAGGACAACCTAAAATAAAAAAATCAACTTCTTGACCTTTTAACGTCGCTCCATCCTGACTTTTTCGTTTTGTTTTTTTCTATAGGATTTTACTCATAGTACTTCCACTCCGGATGGTGGCTGCAAGGTTAATGGAATACTCTAGCTCAGATTACATTCCCATTACGGACGGGGACCTAATTATATGGAAGGATTGTGACTACTTGCGACATACTACAAACTTGACGATGTACTCTGAGATAGCTGACGAGACGAAGCACCTTACAGAACATTTTCCTTTATCCCATATGGTGAGAATTTTGGTCTCGGACGTTACCCGAATTAGGGCAATTGTGGCATCATTCGAAGTCCACCACAGACACGCCAGAAGCCTCAATATCTTGGGCACTGCCCTTAAAGTTGTCGCTGGTACACCAGATTTCGACGACCTTGAGAACGTAAAATTCAAACAACAGGAACTCATCGAGTCCGAAAACAGGCAAAACTGACAAATACAAAAACGCAGACCTAGATAAATAAACTTACAGAAGCAGTTAATGTAATCATTAAAATTCGAAAATCGAGCAGATTGATATGGGTCACCTGTATGAAACACTTCTTGCAAGAAATAGAATAATAATTTCGGAACTTGAGACTTTAATGCTATCTGTCACCCTTGCAAAGATAGGGATAATTAACCCTGCAATTTTAGATTCTAATGATTTAAAAAAAATTGTAAATAAGCACTCTACAAATATCATTGTATCTGATCTAATGGAAGTATCTTACGTTAGAGTCCTTTTAGATGATAATTTTATACATTTTATAATCAAGTATCCTAAGCCTAGACTAGAATGTACGAAAGTAAGCTTATTCCCTGTTCAACATAATGGAATGATTTTGCATCTCGGCAAAGATAACAATATGGCCGACTGTGGAAATGAAATACTCCCAATCGGAAACTGCAGCGCTACACTCACGACAACGTTTTGTAGAGTGTTATTATACCCCACATGTGCCCAACAACTCCGCTCAGGTGGTATGGCTCACTGCAGCACTTAACCCAGTCACCTCAGTCCACTAGTCGTAGTCGACGATGGCATTATCATTATCAACGATGACACCGACGAAATCAAAGATAATGAAACTTCAGTAAAGAATATCACTGGAACCTTCTTTCTCATCTTTGATGATGAGATTCAAGTTGATGGGTCCATTTATAAAAATCTGAAACAAAATGTGAAGAAAATACCAACATCGGCAACCGTGGCAGTTCATAAAGTCACTCCTTATCAAGAAATATTAAGCCTTCCATTACTCCAAAAGTTGGGCATCCAAAATCTGAATTATATTAAAGAGGTCGAAGGCAAACTTATCATAGGACCAACTGTCTCTGTGTTGATCGTAATTTTAATTCTTCTAATCTTTTGTTTAATTTCCAAAGTACGCATGAGACAAATGAAAGAGCGCCAGCATCATGTCATTCAAGCCACCATCGATAGTTTTAGGAGAACCGAGGACGGCTCTCACTTAAGTGGGGGAGGAGTTAACACGACTACAAATTAGTTAGAATTTGTTTTAATATATTTTTAAGTGAATACCCATATTTAACAATATTTTATATTTTTGTATTTGTTTAGTCTTCACTTTACTTACCGTTTCATATTACACCTTTTTTCTGTTACCTAAAAGCAGCAAACAGGTCGCAGACATGGTATCAGCATTTTTAGGTAACAGAGAAATATTATAATTTTGTTTTTTAAAATAAAATAAGATTTAGCATTTTTGACTAAGGAAAAATATTGTAATTATAATTTTTTAAATAAAGAAAACTCATTCTTGACAGAATCATAAAACAGTAAACAAGTGTTTTATTAATTTGTACATATATGTATATTTGAGTTAATGAAGATAATCCTTTTTATTATAATTGTTTTCAAACAAAAAATGTTTCTAAAGTCAAAGTAAGAATATTTTACTTATATATTATAAAAAAGCATATAAAGCAAAAATATATACGCATATGTATAAATGTATATTTCAATGAAGATAATTATTACTGGTAAATTTATTTTTAATATTTTGCTCAATATATTTATAATAACAGCAATAAAAAACATTTGCTAACAATATATTTTTGTGTGCAACATGTGGATTAAATTGTCTTAAGCCTACTTTAATCAATAGACAAGGAACACTTTTCCTCTTCTGTGTGACCAACACATTCTAAAGCAGGTCGATGCTCTGAGTCCCACATTCCTGGACCACAACGTTTACAAAGTCCTGCCAAAGTACACGGAATTTTCGGCAGTTGTCGATACTGATGAAGTAGCCCACGTGCCTTTCGTAATATAAGCTGACCATCCATATACATTGCAAGAGAACTAAAGTGTAATAACATCTCGTCTGCTCTTAGATTTTGGGCAATAACATCATCGGCATAAACAGCTATTATCGCTAAACACAGGAAAAGATGAAAATAATCTGTTAAGTAGTTTGACCAACATGCCTCCCACATACGAATTACAACGGCTTCTGTAAATTCACGTTTAAAACAAAGTAGAAGCCACCGATGACAAAACAGTAGCTCTAGAGCATCATTATGCATCTTTAAATGCTCATAGAAACGAGGCAACATGATTCTTATAAGTTCACGCAGAAAATTAAGGTTCTTATCAATATCGTTATCAGTTGGAGTACAAACAAAAAAGGCTCTTTGCATAAGCCCTACAAAGCACCAAAAAGTTTCAGATTCATTTTGTATTTCGCACAACACTGGAGCCAGCAGATCACTCATTCCCTGTGAATATGATATTCCGGCATTGTAGAATGCGTAATTAAGTAATATATTCTTCATTATCTCAGTGTTAGGATTGCATTCCCCACAGAAAAATGGATTTGTCCGATCAGTACGTACAACATCTTTCTCAACAACACATTGTACTGTTTTCCAAAAGTATACTTGTTCTTCAGGCGACATGGAGTATAAGCGTCGTCTAGTTATTTCTTCGTATTCTTGGCGTTTTATATCCATTAAAACTGCGCGATCTTCAAATGTCGATGAAAACGAATAACATTTAAGCAAAAAAGGCCACACGGTTTTTCGAAGGCTCTTTTCAAGACCTCCAAAAAATACACATTTACGTAACATTAAATCATCATCTATTCGCCCTTTTTCATTAAGCAGAATTCCGTAGAAGAAATTTGTAGTGATTTTTTGAACATTTCCCTCATCGGGATGTAATTCGGACTTTTTTACTTCTGGTCGACAAACCATAAACTGACGATATGGTAGGTTTTGCTTCTCATGTCTAACAGTGTGAGTTATATTATGAAGAAAACAGTGCCACTGATGGAGAACCTTCAATTGTAATCAAAAATAATTAAAAAATTAACATACATATATACTCGTACATACATATATTTGAAACAAATTAAATACTTAATTTTATTCCTTCTAAATAAAAAAATGTCGTGTAAGATTTTTATTTTTTGAAGCATAATCTTTTTTACTGAGGGTACTCAATAATACTTCAATACTCAAGGTAAGAGAGCAAGAGGGAAGAATTGAATTTGAAGTTGAAAATCCAGGAAGGTAAGCCACATCAGTCACCAATGACAACTAAAAACATCTCTTCTGAAAAATGTCTGTGTTGTGTTCAGACATTTATTGAAGTAAATGAACTGTATACTTAACACCATTCTACGAATTTTGTTAACAGAAACTTCTTGTTAACCAAATGACCATTACAAAATTAACATTAATTAAATTTGTAACTTAAATTTTTTTTGGCTAAATATTTATTTATTAAGTTTTACCTGTGCTAAGTGATCCAGACCTCCATAATGAAAATGCAATATTTTGTATTGTGATTCCCTTGAAGCTATTACTAGTTGGCCAGATGTGCAATTGTTATCGTTGAAGAAAAGACGTAATGAACGCATTTGACTTAAGTCAACGGAAAATCGGCGGCATTTCATATTTGACTTTCGATGTACTGTAGGCGTTGTGTTAGCGCTATCAGGAAATGCTAGATTATGCTTAAATGCCAACAGTTCTGGAGTCATCCAATTAGGATTATTATCATCCGACATTGATCCGTCAGAGTTAAGTTGTAATTGCTCTCTATTTGCTGCAACTACACAATTGTAAGATTGAGATATATTTGCATTTTCAATTTGGGGATTTGAAATAGTAATATTGACAGATGTTATAGGATTTTTCTTTATTAGTGCTTCCAAGTCTTCCAGAGAGGCTTTCTTCCCACCTATTAAAGGTTGCAGTTCATTGCGAAGTTCTTGCATATCCACAGTAGCTGTAATATCATCTTTGTCTGCATCATTTTGGTTAGTTGCTGTGGTTTCTGTAACTTTTATTTCGTTAATTTCAGTTCTTTGTTTACAATGAGACGGTTCGTCAGAAGTTACTTTCCCAATTTGTCCTTGTAGTGATGATTGCAATGCACCTCTAATACTGTCTATTTTAGAATTGTCGTCTGATGATGGACCCTTGCACAGTGAAGAATTTGGTATCCATGTAAGAAGCAAAGTTGGCCGTTTAGCGCTGTTGTATTGGTCAACAAAAGTTTTCGTTGTAACCGTTAAATAACCAGGGTAGTGTAGCATGTCACATTCTTGTCGAGCTACAATTGGTGGATGTATGCACACGTTGTTTTTGCAAAACAAAATTTCGTTGTCTTCATACACTATATCGATTTTTTCACTACTTTTTTCCTCCCCAAGTAATAAGCTTGACGCTTTCTTAAGAATATTTGCTATGGGCATAATGTTTTAGCAAAAATAAGTTAAGTATCTGAATTCAATTAATATTAAAGTATATGCATTTATAACAAAAATAATTTACTGCATATTTTTTGTCGTCCACCATAAATAACACCATATAATATCTATGAAGAAAAGTAATCAATAAAATCTTTATATGTAAAAATAAGAACTTACAAGCACAAATATTTATATATGTCTATTGAGTTGTCATTTACCAAAAGTTAATTAGTACTTGGGATGTTCGAATGTTGACAAGAAAGTGAAAAAAATTATTTAAAATTAATATCTTTTTTATTGACCTTCTAAATACCAAAAATGGTTCCCATCATGCGTATTACAAAACGAAAATAAATGTATAGTGTACACAGAGATGAAATCTCAGTTTAACCCATAGCAGGTTAAAAATTACAGTTAGAAATAAAATCTTCAAATTTACAGTTTTACATGATTTACAAATAAGCGCATTAATTTGCATATAACTTTTAAATTTTTAATAATTATGTAATTAAATTTTAGCTTAAATATTTTTTCTTTTCGTAAATAGGCTACGTGAGAAATTTGTGTTTGAAAAAGAATTTTTTGTTGGATTAAAATTATATTTGAAATTATAATTGAATTAAAATTATAATTGAATTTATAAATTATAACGCATTCCGACTTATAAAATATATTCGTGAGATATATGTAAGTAAAAAATGAGTCGTAACCTTTTTTAAAAATAAAATCCTCACTTAGTAATAGAAATATTAGTATTTTCTAAATGAAGAATTATAATATTTCAAATATATTTTCCAATGAAATAATGACATTATGAAAATTTTAAATTAAATTTGAAAAAAAAATTCAAAATTTTCCTGAACGAAAAACTAAAAGCGAATATTACAAAAAATATGAAAGCATTGTACAAATAAAGTAAGAGTGTTCCAAGCAGACACCAAAGAATTGCTATCTAGGTCTTCAGGTACACTAGGGAAAAAATATTGTTGTACAAATAAGTATTTGTACATAATTTTATATTTGAATTTCGCTATTATTTTTGTATTTATGAATTAATTTTGTACTATTATCTTTTCAATTATTTTTGAATTATCTTTTTATTATATTGTATTGGAAATTTGAAGTGTTATTGGAATGTATTTTAATTAAATCTTTTCAGCACTAAAACATTCCAACAAAGAAAATAATTTGCACACGGCACCAATGATAATATTCGAATTTATCTTTTGGATAAACTTTTAATTTTCTTTATAATCAAAATTGTACTTAACAATCACTTCCTTTTTTAACTCTTAACAGAATTATCACGAAAGAAAAATGTAAAAATTAACATAAAAAGAAAAAACGTAAATTTGAAAATATGAATTTGAAAATATATATATGTATATATATTTTTGTATATATATACATATATATATATAAATATATTGTATATATATATTTGTATATATATTAATAATATTAATATTATTCAAATTTCATAAAAAAAATAATAATACAGTCAAAACTGTGAAATTTGTAAAAAAAGGTGCGCATATACATATACTAAACAGATTAATAAGAAAAGAGAGAAATAACGGCAGTCAAAATACACCCAGATAATGACATAGTGTAGGTTGTGAGCTTTGTTGAGTAGAACTCAAAAATATTTTTTTTAATTTTCCAAACTTGTTTTATTTGTTATTATTTAAATAGTTATTATTTAAATAGTACAACAGCCGAGTTATAGTTTTAGTTCGTTTAGTTAGTTTAACTTTCAGGTAAAAAATTTTCAAAAGTTTTGATGGATTTTTATTTTTTATCGCAAAATGTGTCAATTTCACGTTTGCACGACTTCCATATATGTATATGAAAAATATAACTCGACTGTTAGACTCTTTAAATAATAACTACGGTAATTTTTGTCCGTTTTGATCAAAAGAAGTGTCAATTATGAACTTTCAGAATGTCATCACTTTTTTAATTAAAATTTGCTACTGTGAACGGACAAACTTGAAAAAATATGAAAAAAGTTCGCAATTGTCAAGTTTACCTCATCAAACCTCATAACATATTAAGGGCCATTATTACAACTTGCCGTTAACTAAAGGGAAGATTTTAACTGGCAGATAAATTGTTTTTCGTTATTATAAGCACCCAATAAGATAGAAGTGATCGTTAACCTAAAGGGAGGATCATCCTACCTTTAACATTTAAAGGTCACTTTATGTTTGAACTTGCCATAATATTTATTATTTTTATTATGGCAACTTCAAATTTAAACAAAATGAGCATATACAACAAAAAAACGAAGCCCGTGGTTGCCACTGCGTTAAAAAAAACTTGTATAATTGAGCAGTTTTATCGACATTGCTCCGGCACTGCCATATTTTTGAAAAATTTTATCTGTAAGTTGTAATAACGAAAATAAGTTAAAGGTAACTTTACAGTTTCCTTTAGCTAAAGGTACATTTAACAAAACCCAAGTTTAACGGCAAGTTGTAATAATGGCCCTACGTCAAATAATATATATGTGTATATTCTTTTAAAGACTCATCCCTCTCCTTTTTAATAAGGTTTAAATTTTGGACATGGACTCGCTCAGAAATGTTTGTGTAATCAGTCAATTTGTGAGTAAAGTAAAAAAGTTTTTGTCAAATAAAACCAGTTTGGAGGGTTCAAGAAATATAAAAAAAATATTTTTGAGTTCTACTCAACAAAACTCACCACTTACACTATGTTATTAGCTAGGTGTATTTAATTTTTTTTATTTTGTCGTATAGTGTAATTTACTGTTAGAACGGTGAATTCGGTAAATACGGTAAAAGCGGTAAAAGTGCTCACATTATACACATATCTGCCAGATTTTACGATTTATCGATATTTTGACGATTTTATGCTTTAAAAACTTCATATTAACGATATGACGATTTATGGTGCAATGAAATAAAGCCATAGGTAATACAGCCATATGGTTTTATTTCTCATTCTATTGAGAAATAAGGCCATATGGTTTATTTCTTACACCCATGTGCAATAAAGCCATAACCAAATTGGAAATAAAGCCATAACAGTGTAATGTTGAGCTCGGTTGATCTCGTTCGGCTGGCGAAAACGGGCATTAACATTAACATTAACGGAGCAATAACACCATAATGGCTTTATTTCCTACTAAAGAAGGAAATAAAGCCATATGGTTTTATTTCCCATTCCATTGAGAAAAAAGGCCATATGGCTTTTTTACCTATGGTTTTATTTCACCGCACCCCGATTTATACCCTTATTTTGATTTTTAGAAATTACAAATTTACATAATTTTCTTTACTTTAGTACATTAAAAGCTTCTTTAAGCTTTGTATTTGCTTTACAGTGGTTGGTTCTGCAAATTTAGATTAGTAATAACGAAAAGTATAGTATTATATTTTTAAATTATTTACGAACACCTGTGATGATAATACATAAATAACCTAAATAAAAGCGCCAATTAGCAAAGAAACTTAAAAATAAAATGATATGAAATACCTTAACATCACAGAGCAAATAATAGCAATACCAGAAATTTTGAAATAAGATTATCACTTTTCCTAGTTGAGCATAACTTACCATTTGTTGTTGAAGACCATTTTTAAAGATTCGAATATAGGTAGCTTCTAAAATTACCCTAGGAACGCCAAAGGCAAGTGCCAATATTTTTTTTTGTACGATCAACAATCATAGGATGGCCTCTACTCATGCAGTGCATTGTATTGGAACAAGGAAAATGTGTTATAGTTATAAATTAATTATTTCGTTGCGAGCGGTCGTGTTTTGCCAATCCTCCACAAAAAGTAAATTATATAAATTCTTGCTATACAAAAAAAAAAAATTAAAAAAAATGCCATATAAAAGCGGTGAAAAAATCCTAATCAAATTGATAAAAATCGTTAATAAAGTGAACTTGTAAATGTTTTTTTTTAGGAAAAAAACAATATCTTATTATCTAATAAAAACTGTCCACAAACAAAAAAATAAAAACGAAGAATAAAATAAAAAAGAAATTGAAAGCTACATTGCATTAGTATATAAAAAATAACAAAACAGAATGAGTTCAACGGCCGAGAAAACAACTTGTAATCAATGCAACTCCAACATCTTAAATCCCAAACATGTTAAATGTTATAACTGTAACTCCGCATACCACTTCTCCCCTTGCTGCTCAATTACAGAAAATGCATACAAAAATTTGAATACTGAAAAAAATCCGAATGGAGGTGCCATCAATGTAAGGTTAGAACCAGGTCTGAATCAAACAACACATATCAAACCTTTGTGTACGAAGGCGTAACCCAGCAAAAAAAAAAAACAAAGGGAAGATGATGAAGATAGTAATGGCTCTACAAAGAAATTTAAGGAAGCGCTGACTTTGAGTACATTGAACTCTGGTTTAGCTTCGGTGCAATCAGAATTGAAGGATATAAAAACAGCAATAGAACTTTTGAAAAATACTGTTAATGCGAATAATGCACAAAACGCTAGCATTATACATGAAATAAAAAGTTCGATTACTGAAATGGCATCATCTGTTTCATCCATAGCGACAAAAGTTAGCGATCTTTATGAAAAGGAAGCTCAACAGGAGTTAAAAATATCCAAAATAGACACTAAACTCAACCAACTGGAGCAATCCATGCTAAAAAATAATATAGAAATAAAAAACGTATATAACCCGGAAATAAGCGCTAATGAAATAATAGCCAAAATAGCTAAGGCAGTAAACGTTGAAATTAATAATTTTGACATAAACAATGCTTATCGTTTAACAAAATCCACAAATAAAACTATAATTGAATTTACTATTTTAAGGAAAAAGATGGAGTTCATGAACAAAATCCAACGTCACCGAATTGATGCAAAAATTTTAGACCAAGTAGATGATGGCAATAAATATATATACATCAATGATCAACTCACAGCATATAATCGCCGGTTGCTTTGGTCTGCTAAAACCAAAGCTAGAAAATGTGATTGGAAATTTGTTTGGATTAGATCTGGCTCTATATGTGCAAGAAAAAACGAAACATCTAATATAGTCTTAATCAATAATATTGCCGATATTGAATTAATAAAAGTAACTAAAAAAAAAAAATAATAATAATAATAATTGTAAAGCTTAAAATTGAAAAGTATTAAACAGGAACAAACTAATGAATGAATATTTATACCAAAAAAGTGAAAACATTTAGCAAAATTAATAAGTAAAAGGACAATTAAAATGAATTCTCAAAACAATATGTTAAATAATTACAATGAAATTAATCAAAATCTCTTAAGTTATCCGTTATCGTTAATATTTATGAATATCTGTTCGCTTAGAACAAACTTTTCCGCATTCTTAACATCAATACACAAAATAATAAACTATATACAAATAATAGTCCTAGTTGAAACGAACATTTCCGATGACGAAACTGATATATACAGCATGAGTGGGTTTAATTCTATTTTTTAAAATAGAAAAGACAATGCTGGTAACAACATAGGTGGAGGTGGTGTTGTATTTTATATCAGAAACACTCACACTTAAGCCCCACTTAACGCAATGTAACCGCAACAGTAAGAAACAGCTGATCGTTTTTGTTATGTATAAAGTAATACGAATGGTTATAGAAATGTAATGTAACGTAACCGGAACGTAAGAATTTGTAAAAAATATAATTTTCTTTGGATTTAATATTAAATATGTTTAAAAAGAAATAAATAAAAACTCAAATGCAGAAACATGTCTTTTATATCCATATTTGAATTTTTGTCGGTTAGTTTTTGCAATTTTTATTTCTTTATTTGTTTTTGTTTTTTCCTTTTATTGTTTTGTTTACCTAAAAACATATGATTACGTTTTTACGTTCTATAATTGCTCTTACATTTTTACGTTCCGTGCACATTACTGTTACATTGCGTTACATTACGTTCCGGTAACATAACTAGGGCTTTACATTCAAATTGCTTCACCTAGCCAGTCATTCGAACATATACGATTAGATTTAAATATCAACAATAAAATGCTTTCTCTTATCTCAATTTACCGACCGCCTTCTCTTAACGTCAATGCTTTCATTGAAGAACTTGATATAACAATAAACAAAATAAACAAAAAACAAGAAGTAATAGTGGTTGGAGACGTAAACATTGATATTTTAAGAGACAACATTACAACAACAAACTATTTGAATATGATTATGTCAAACGGATTACAATGTATGATACAAGAATTTACACGTGAAGATATAATCAGAAAATCAAGTACACCCAAACCTTTTTTACGCGGTAGATACGTTCCAGTGGATACCGTTTAAAAAAAAAACGCGTAAAAAAAGACAAATATTATGTATGTATGTAAGTGTATAAACAAACTAAAAATATATACATAGGATTGATGCAGCAGCCTACACATGCCTATAAAATTGAATAACTTTATAAAAATGCACAGATTTAGTTCAATAGTATACACAGAGTTCTTATTTTATTTCATTTTATGATTATAAAAAAATAAAGAAAAAACTTAAATTTCTCTTCCATTTATAAAAATAAAATTAGTTATCAAACTCTTAAGACAATTAGGAACGGAATTATTTTCAATAAAAAATTTATTTTATTTTATTCTGAGTCAGTTTCTGATAGCAAGCGCATTCTCTTTTGCTGGGGTGGCTCAATATCAGTCTCGTCAATAGAAATACTTATTACTTCTACATCTTCACAAGCTGCTTCTGGCACTGGTTTATTTCTTTTAACAGCAAATTCTGTTATAGTGCGTTCCGATCCAACTTTGGAAAGCTCTTTATAGAGCTCTCTGTATCTAGCCATACATGTGTTTAGGTCTGATTGAAAACCGTGTTATTTCAAATTCGCGTAAAAAAAACCGTGTAAAAACAGGTTTGGGTGTACATGTATTGACCATTTGTTCGTAAAAAATAAACAAACAGGTTCGAACACGTATGCTGGAATTGTAACAACAACAATATCAGATCATTATTCTCTTTTCTACTGCATCGATGATGTAAAAAGAAGCCAGAGATCGGAAAATGTCTATAAACGGGTAGAGTTAAATAATAATGAAGTTAATAAACTAATAAGTGAAACAAATTGGAATGTTCTTATTCAACAAAAGACAAACACTAATGACATTTGTATGGAAATTATTACTAAATTTGCAGAAATTTACGAAAAATCGTCAAAGACAAAAAACAAGATAAGCAAACCAAGAACACAAAATCAGTGGATAAATGAAAATATTATAAAAAATGTGATATACGTGATAAACTTTATAAAAAATGGCAAAATAATAAAAATAAAAACTTTATGAAAATAATTACAAAAAATATAGAAACTCTTTAAATAGAGATATTATCTACGTGAAAAATAACTATTATAAGAATATATTCATAGAAAATAGAAATAACATTCGCGTTACATAGCAAATCATTAATGAAATAATTGGAAAAAAATCAAAAAGTATAGATGACAACATCTTACAAAATTTTATAAATGATAACATTACAAGTATTTTAAAGAACTTTGCGACAAACCTCAAGGAAAATGTAAATAAAATAATTCACAAATGTAACATTAAAACCTTACACAATGTGGAAATTACAACACAAAATTCAATTTTTATGGAAAACACTAATGAACAGGAAATATTTAATATACTTGATAAATTTTGTATTTCTGGTTTTATTTTATTTATTAATTTACGCAAGACAATTCACTTCTTATTCTACTGAACGCTATACAGATATTAAAATAATTTACAATACATAACTTTAACCACACCTATAAATAACACCATTCATGTTGTATACTTAATCAATAACATCATACATGTTGCATCAGGGTTACCATATCCTTCATCACTCCCTCTCAACATGGATGTTGTTTTACAAAAAAGAAATATTTTAAATCATTCAAATCATTTTAAATTCATTAGTTGCAAAAAATTATAATGTTTAATCCTTGGCAAGTTTTTCGTCAACACATCTGCTACCATGTCACCTGTTGGACAATATTCCAGCTTCACTTCTTTTTCCTGTACCAATTGCCGTATGTGATGAAACCTTATATCTATGTGTTTGCTTCTTTTATGATGTATGGGATTTTCTGCCAACTTTTGTGCCCCTTGGTTATCAACTCGAATAATGACCGGTCAATCGTCCACTGCACAAATTTCCTGCAAGAGACGTTTCAAATAAACTGCCTCCTTTGACGCATCAGAAACTGCCTTATATTCTGCTTCAGTGCTACTGAGAGCCACTGATGACTGTTTTCTCGATTCCCATGTTATCAAGCAGCCAGAAAAATAAAAATTGTAGCCTGTATATGATTTTCTGTCCACGTAGTCTCCACCCCAATCGGCATCAACGAATCCTTCCAAGTTATTGCTACTTTCATTGAACTGCAATTTCAAGTCTGTAGTTCCTGCCAGATACCGAAGTATATGTTTAAGTTTGACCATATGTTCTTTATGTGGATCGTTGTTGAGCTATTTTACATATTGAGTGCCAAATATCAGGACGCGTAGAAACTGCAAGATACATCAATGTCCCAACCAATGATTGATACGCATGTTGGTCAGCCTTTTCACACTCATTATTGCAGTTAACTTGATATCCTGCTTCTAAAGGAACGGCCACTGGTTTGCAGTTTTCCATGCCATATTGCCTCAACGTGTCTCGAATATATTGGCTTTGACATAATTTAATTGGTCCGACTTCACCTTCGCTCTCTATTTCCATGCCCAAAAAGTGTCTTAGTTGGCCTTTGTCAGTGATATCAAACGCTTGTGAAATACTTTTCTTTATATCTAAGACAATTGATTTATCAGCGCAACCCACTATTAAATCGTCAACATATACTGCAACGAGAATAAGATTTCCATTTCGGTTTCCTTTATATAAACAAGGTTCCTTATCGCATGGTGATAACTTCAGTTGCCGAAGAGTTGCGTCTAATTTTGCGTTCCATTCTTTACCGCTTTGTTTCAGGCCATAAACCGCCTTATGAAGTCGTAAAACTTTCTTCGTGTTATTTCTGTCTTCAAATCCGTGTGCTTGCTTCATATATACACCATCATGTAAATTGCTATTCAAATATGCTGTACTAACATCAAGTTGATGCAGGTGCATCTTCTTCTTCACTGCCAGTGCCAATACAATTCGAATTGTCGAATACCTTATAACTGGTGAAAACGTTTCCTGAAAATGTATTCCAAACCGCTGCATACAACCTTTTGCCACTAACCGCGCCTTATACCTTTCGACTTTACCATTAGCATCTCTTTTTATTGCGTAGACCCATTTACAGGGAATAGCTGTATGACCGCTTGGTAGGTCAACCAAAGACCACGTTTTATTCTTTTGAAGAGCTTCAATTTCAACAGTCATTGCATCAATCCATTTGTTGCTGTTTTCACAAGAAATTGCCTGTTCAACCGATTGTGGTATGTTCTCATCTACAGCAGTGCACAACTCATTGTATTGTTTCCTAGGTCTTCCAGGTTGGCCTACCTGGTCCTCGGACTGGCTCTTGTTTGATGGCGTCAGCTTCTTCATTATCCTCATCATCTGTGCTGGTATTCTCACTATGGTGTTCATCTTCATTTACCGCATTGATTTTATTTTCCGTACCTTCAACTGCTTGCTCTGTTTGACAAAAGAACGTAATACTCAACAATTCATTGGCATAAAGTTCCTTTTCTTCTTCTGTGACGTCATCATTATTCAATGCGTTCTCATTAAAAAGCACGTCGCGATGTTCGAATATCTTGTTCTTCTTTACGTCATACAATCTATATGCCTTAGCTACATTTGAGTATACAACCATAATCATTTCGTTACCCTTAACATCAAACTTCGATTTGGAACCAGCTTTATTAAGAACAATAGCCATACAACCAAAAACTCTAAAATGTTGAACACTAGGCTTTCTTCCAGACCACATTTCATACGGTGTCATGTTGTTGAGAGTTCGAGTTGGACATCTATTTCTTATGTACACTGCCGTATTAATCGCCTCTGTCCATAAATATTTTTTCACATTAGCATGCACCATCATCGACCTTGCCATCTCTACCAGAGTTCTGTTCGCATGCTCTGCAACCCCATTCTGTTGTGGTGTATATGGCACTGTTAGTTGTCGACAAATTCCTTCTTTCTCCAAATATGCGTTGAAATCATTATTCACGAACGCTTTACCATAATCTGTCCTCACGTTCTTTATCTTACAACCCGTCTGACGTTCGACCATAGACTTAAATGATTTAAATTTCTCAAATACTTCGGCTTTGTTCGCCATAAAATACACAAAAATTCTTCTGGACATGTCGTCAATGAAAGAAACAAAGTATTTCGAACCTCCTACAGATTTTTCGCGAAATGGTCCACAAACATCGCAATGGACAAGTTCCAACAACTTCTTCGATTTTGTTTGTGACTCTAGGAAATGGTAGAACATGAATCTTACTCAACATACAAGCTTTGCAACTTGTTGCATCTGCTCTATCCAACTTCAAACCATTTACCATCTTCTTGTTCGATAGATCGTATAGGCTTTTCAAATTCAAATGTCCATACCGGTTGTGCCAAATATTGCTCTCATTGTTGTGTGTATAAAACAACCCTTGTTTTGCAATGTTGTTGAACTCAAACATATTGCTCTTGCGCACAGCTTTCAAAATTACATTTCCATCTGCTCTCTTAATGCTAGCCATTTTTGCGTTGAAATGTACAGTCAAAGCTCTATCAACTGCCTTGCTCACAGAAATGAAGTTTGCTTGTAACGCTGGAGAGTACAAAACATTTTGAAGCAAACTATTATAATTATTATGTCTAATATATACGTCACCTTTTCCAACAACATTTATGTGTTTATTGCCTGCCAATGTAATGATCTCTTTGTGTTCTACGAATTTATGAAACATCTGGCGATTGTTACACATGTGCGAAGTAGCACCACTGTCGACATACCATTTGTTATTATTATACGCCGACGCGTCTGCAGCTGCCAGCATTGTCATTGCCTGTGCATTCTCTTTTTGTTTGTGCTTCTTACATTTGCTAGCGTAGTGTCCCGTTATGCCACAAACAAAGCATTTGCCTTTAAAGTTATTGTTGTTCTTCGACCTCTTGTCTGGCTTGGTTGTAGATGCCTTTGCTGTAAATGCCTGTTGTGTTGGTTTTTCTTCTTCTTCTTTTTCATGTCTTCTTTTGCTTTCTTCTAACAGCTTCTGTTTATGTACAGTTATATTTGGTAACTCATCACGCGTCTCGATTGCTATGACAAAATGATCAAAGTCTCTAGAAAGACTCGATAGCTACATAATCAGTAATTCCTCTTGAATTTTAATGTTCACTTCTTCAAGTTTCTCATAGATTTCTGTGAACTCATTTAGATCCTGAACCAAATTGCCATTCTCATGCAATTTCAAGTTTACCAATCTTTTATATAGAGACACCTTTTGAGTTGGACCACGAGGCATATATATTTCTTCCAATTTCTTCCACGCATCATGGAATGTTGCGGAATTTTTTATATAACCCAACTGTGTTACGGATGCATACGGATGCATCTTCATCCGCTGTTGGTTTTTTAATTGCACCACTCACAATTTTCCAACATCCATTATGTATTAACACGCTGCGCATTTGAATGCACCATGTGTCATAGTTATTCTCATCCAATTTCTCAATTTGGATTAATGGAGCACTCATTTTTCTTTTGTATTATACACACTCTTTCAGAAATTTATATACACAATTAAGCTCTGGGCCCATAACCTGATAAATTTTATATTTCTGGTTTTATTTTATTTATTAATTTACGCAAGACAATTCACTTCTTATTCTACTGAACGCTATACAGATAATAAAATAATTTACAATACATAACTTTAACCAAACCTATAAATAACATCATTCATGTTGTATACTTCATCAATAACATCATACATGTTCTATCAGGGTTACCATATCCTTCATCAATACTGAACAATTTAAACATTAAAAAGTGCTGGACTCGATAGAATACGAACAAAAGACACAAGAATAATCTTAATCTTAACTCCTACAATAACTAAACTAGTAAATTCAAGCCTGAATAATGCTATGGTGCCAAAAATGTTGAAAACATCTATAATAAGGCCAACATATAAAAGTGGAACGAAATCAGACTATAATAACTATAGGCCAATTTCAATTTTACCTGTGTTAGAGAAGATTCTGGAGGAAGTAGTGGTTAGAAGACTAAATAATTTCATAAAAAAATTCAATATAATGAATAGTAATCAATTTGGCTTCCAAAAGGGAAAAAATATTAACAATCTATTAGGAAATTTTGCTAATTATATAAATAACTGTTTAAGTAATAAAAAACATTGCCTTGTATTGTTCATTGATTTCAGTAAAGCCTTTGAGACTCTGTCACATACCAAACTCCTTCAAATTCTAGAAAGAAACGGTATTAGAGGTAATACTTTACTGTGGTTTAAAAACTATCTTGAATGTAGGTCATATCGAGTAAAAATAAATAATGAACTAAGCGAAGAAGTACAAATAGATTCTGGAGTGCCACAAGGATCCAAACTCGGACCAATTCTCTATATACTGTATGCTAATGACATGCTCAACGCTTTGCATAATAGCCAAACTTTTGCATACGCTGATGATACAGCAATTGTGGTATCGAGTGAGTCTATCCAAGATGCTACAGAGGTAATGCAGAGCCAATTAAATATTGCATCCAAATGGTGTCACGATAACGGTCTTATCATAAACGCCCAAAAAACAAAAGTTATGCATATAAAACCACCAAATTTTATTGACTCTAACGTTGTAATTAAATTTCATGACACAAATTGTCTGCATAATAGCAACATCAACAATGATACATGCGTCACGCTAATAGAACTTGTGAGATCTTACAAATATCTGGGAGTCTACGTTGATAATAAATTTAAATGGAATATGCATGTCGATTATCTCCAAAAGAAGCTGAGGAAAGCCGCCTACATGCTATATCATCTAAGCAATTGTGCCGTCTATGATGTATTAAGGCAGGCGTATTTCGCAATTGCAGAGTCGCACATTAGGCATGGGATTGCAGCATGGGGAAGTGCTACCCACTGTAGATTACTACAAAAAACTCAGGATCGATTACTAAAAATTCTAAAAAAAATCAACGCTTCAACATAAACAATAATAATTACACTGCGAGTAACATCATCAATAATAATAGCATGGTCAGCAACAAGATAGTTAACAACAACAGCTCATTAACGACAACAGCAGCATCATCAACAACAGCAACAACAATTTTAATAACCATATGAATAACATTATCAATACCTACAACATACACAGTAACAACCATAGGATCAACATTATCGATACCAACAACTTCTTGCACAACATCTACACAAACAACAGCAACAGAATCTACAACAATGCCAGTCATAACAGTACCAATAGCAACAATATTAGTACCCACAACTACAACAACAAAAATAATATCGCCAATGGATCCAGATACCTCAATAACAACAACAGAATAGTCAACAATACAGTTCAAAACACAGAATATACACAGAATAGAAACAAGAGTTTGACGTTTAACTTTCCATGGAGAAAGAGACAGCAAATATTACCAAAAAGTATTTCTGTCTCTCTCTGATTGTAACTCTGTTTTGTTTATTTATGTTTTTTTAGTTTTCGGGGTGGTTTTTTATATTGGCGAGAGTTAATAAAAAATTTAATTTTTGTCTAAAACTATTAATAAATAATAAAAACAACTAATAACAATAACAACTTTAACTTTTTCTTTCAAGAAATTAAAAAATATTGGCAACTTTCAGCAAGAAAATTTTTTTATGAGCAGTACGTCTTATTTTGATCTTGTAATATTTAGCTTCTTAATTACCTCTTGCACAAGAAACTATATTCATTGTGACCGAAAATCACACACATTTCGATTAATATTTAATTATTTAAGAATCTTTAAACTTTTCATTGAAGAAATTAAAAAATATTCCAAATTATCCCTTTTTTAACACAAAATAAATCTTTATTTACATTTAATGTTTCTACTTTAACCGCCAGTTTTCATTCTGTATATCTGTTGCTTCTATCACATTTGATTCGCAAAACATTAAAATATTTATTTTCTCCCTCTACGAGGTAGGTTAAAGTGCTGCTTTGAGCGTTTTTAAACGTCAAAGGTTTCAATTCTGTGTATATTCTGTGGTTCAAAATAGTAGCCTAGCAAAGGAACAGCGTATATTAAATATTAAATCTATTTTTTATACAACATTAGCAACAGAATTCTATAATGATTCAAGGTTTCTCAAAAATATTGATCATCAGCACAACACGAGGCGAAGAGCGAGAGGTAGATTTAAAACTGGTAGCTTCCATAATAATTACGGCAAAAACACATTAGAAGTAACTCTGCCAAAAATTTTCAATATGTTACCAATAGAACTTTTAAATATGCAGTACAAACAAAAAAGAAAAAAACTTTTGAAAAACTTTTTCGTAAGCTCGCAAGGTTAACTTATGTTATTTCATTTTATTTTGTATAATTTTCACTTTTTTTGCATATAGTTAGTGTTTTATTATTTACTTTTTATTCTTTTTATTCTATTTATAAATATCACTTTTAGTGGCAAAACCTATTTATTTAATACTTCTGCAGACAAGCTATATTGCTTCGCGGAACTAGTAATAAATAAATAGTAATGAATTAATAATTTTAGTTTTTTTTATTTTATTTCAATTTTGTTATTATTTCGATATTATACCATAAGTGACAGCAATGACCTCTGCAGGAAGGGAGTTTAACATTCGAATAGTCCGACTAAAGACCGAATTGTGTCTGTAATGAATCGACCACATACGGAGATGCTCTCCGAGAAAGATGAGTGTTACGTAGGAATAGATGAATCTCGGGAAGAAGTCCCGAGAAAAATTCGTTGTAGTAGCGATAGAACATTGCAACGATGATCTAATGAATCAATGGAGTTAGATACCCTACCGTCATTAACGAGAACGTCAAATTAGACGTTGGGGCACCGGCCCATTCATGAGAATTGTATTAGATTTTCGGCTGGATATAAGTGGTGTAAATAGGAAGGAGATGAACTGAAATGTATCTTGCGCCGTCTTAAGAAGCCAAGGCACTGAATAATATGTCAGTTCTGGGGAACATCACACTGAATTTTCAAACCCAGAACGTCAAGAGTTTTTGATCCCCTAATATTTACACCGCCAGTAGATACAGATGGTGCAATATTATTGGTGGGTTTATGTGTCAATAAACAAGGTTATTTAACCTTTATGTCAACAGATACATACCCGGGCATGTTTTGTGTTTTTAAATCGCCGTATCTCAGGAAGTAATAACTGTATTAACCTGAAATTTCCTGATATCCTCACTAGTAGTGTTTTCTACCTTTTTCCTAGATTTGTGTGAATGTGGCCATTTTTTATTCCTATCCATTACGTCAATAGTTTCATACCTGTATAATGAAATATATGAAAATATTTGACATTTATTGTATATAATTTACAAGTTCTTAATAATAAGATTAAAATTCAATTAAATATAGGAAGACATAAAAAAATATTAAATGCCAATTTTTCTTAAATGCATTTATTACATTGCGGCATATAACTTGAATGAACGGCATATACGGGCTTGTTGCATAACGTGCAGGATATGCTTGTTGGCCGACGTTTTTTACATAAGTGGCAATTACCTTTTACTTCATTCTACCATTGCTGTCAGGTTCTTTCACGCTTTTATCTACAACACCTCTTACGCCCAAAGATTCCCCACGTAAGTTTTCAATAGCATTGCGTGTTGAAAATATTTTTGTAACATGTTTATTTTTATCTCTGTTTTCTCTTTCCGGCTTCACCAGTTGTTCGCTGAGGCTGTGTGGGAACATTCTACGGCGGCTTGTGGAAGCTTTCAACATTGGATTATTCTCAACGTCAATTAGTATATTGTAGAATAAAGCCAAGGGCCATCTATTTGTTCGTCGCCTTGTTCAATATTCTATCCATATTATCGACGCCAGATTATCATTTAGTATTAAAAATAAGTCCGTTATGGCTGCAGCTTTGTCGGTTCTTTACGCTGCTGACGCGTGTTTCCGTTGTTGAAAAGTATAAAGCGGCTTATATAAGGGATGTGAGGTCGTTTACAATAAGTCTTTAGTATGTACGTAACCAGAGTGCGTTACACCAACCAACAAGTAAGTAAAAAAAATCAACACTAAAATAAGCTTAGCAACAAAAAAATTCCATATAAAATGTATGAACATACCCGGGTATGCTTCTGTTGACGTAAGTATAATTTTTTATCTGTTGACATAAATGTTAAACATTAACATTTTTTTTCTGAAAATGATTAAATTTATTAAGAAATAATTGTATTATCACATTCTAATATTTATTATTACTTTTCCATGTGGTAATTTTACTTACCAATGGGCAGAAACGTATAGCAAATCAAGCAATATTTCATAAACGCGCTAGGAGAAACAACATAACCACTCTATGCTCAACACCGGTGTTTTCTTTACATAGTTGTCTTTTTCTTGTTGGATTCTACTTGTAAAACGGGGAAACCCCCTTGTGACTCGTATTAAAAGTGAAAATAATTTTTAAAAAGTGGAAATATTTTTTAAAAATAAAATCAAGAAAATTTTTAAAACTAGAAGAAGTAGTTGCGATTTTAGAAAATGAAGATGATAATGACATTGCATCCTCGTCAAATGGTAACGTTGTATACATTCCACCTGACCCAGATGATGTTTCTGATGAAGAGCATATTGATGACAACATTATCAGATAAATTTCATGTATAAAATGTCATTATTAATAAAACTATAGGCATTTATATTTTACAAACACAATTACCAAACACAATTTATTTTAGACAAACCCCTTAATATCGCTAAACACTAAATTTCGACTTAAGCTATTATTATTTAATGCCACAGATATAATATAGTATATAATTTATAATTTCATCTTCATTAATATCGTTCAATCTAAAAACAAAAATTTAAAATGAATATAATAATCAATTTCTCTCTACGTTTCATTTTCTCTTATTGTAAAGTGTCTCTTATGAAACAACCCCTAAAATTGCAACAATTTAAAATAACATTACTTGCTATGAAACTGAAGCTCTAGTAATTTTATCATAAAATATTGAAATAATATTGAAAAATCTTATTCTTGAGTTAAAAAATAATTTTTTTTGATAGATATCCCACTCGCATCCTATTAAGCGATTATAAAGGCCTTAAAGGAAATTTTATAAGCTTTCTTTTGAGCAAAAAAAAGGGCCCATTTTTTTCATCCAAATCGGAAGACATCGATTTTAAAAATTGGGCCAATTGACGCGAAATTCCCCTTATACAAAATACATATTTTACGACAACAAAAATATCGTTATGTTGTTTAAAGTTGTTGTAATTTTGTGGTTTGCAAAACGCAGTCCACAAAACTATGAAAAATATTAAAAGTACGTGCTAATTCCACGAATATTAATTAATAATAATTTTTGATCTAGGTCATTTAAAGAGAGCTATTTTGTAAAAATAATTGCCTTTAAAAAGTTTATAAATTTTAAAAACTGAAAAACCTGCAAAGTTTTTTTTTTCTCCTGTAAAATCTGAAAAAAGGGACAACACATTTACGAATTAGACTAACGATATATATGTTAAGGCAAAAAACATTTAAATGCACTTCTTGCTTAATTTAGTGGCCTTGTTTCAGGTTATCGAACTTCTTGCTGATTATTAAAATTGCTGACATAATTCCAGACAGAACTTAAACCCAAAAATTGCATATGCTAATAAACTGCTTCATAAGCATATTTTATTTAACATAAAGTATAATTTTAATTTTTAGGCTTAGTTGCAATTTATTATCAACTGAAAACAGTTGTAATTCATTAGCAAGTGTAAAATGTTTTAGTTTAAGTGAAAAGAAAAAATTAAATAAATGTTTTTTTTTTATAAAAAATAAATTATAAAAAGTTAATTGGCGCCCAACGTTATAGGGTTCCTATCAAAAGCACCCCATATGCTGCAAATACAAGGACACCCATAAGACAAACCACCCCATAGGTTGTAAATACAAGGACACGCATAAGACAAAGCACCCCATAGGCTGCGGACTTAAGTAAAAGGCACCTCCTTAAAACAAGTATATTTATACTCTGGGATGTTGTAGATCAATGAGTGAATTCAATTATGTAAAAACAGATATTCTACTTATGCGTTAAAAAAAACGCAGGCAGAACTATACATTTCTTTCTTATCAATTTAAAATTAAAAATCCTTATAACACAACAACAACAACACCACGTACAACTATATTTCTATTTCTTCACAATTATTATCTCAAAAGAACGTGCACACAGTCATTCTGTCTGTCCAATCATTCGAAAAGCAATCCAAATACAATGAACATGTACACTCATGTTTCTACTTAGGTATACGATGTTATTTATTATCCCAAAAAAAATTTACACAGGTGTTCATCTCTTTCTTATCACATTTAAAATTAAAGATCTTTCTAATTAAATATATAAAAAATAAAAAACTCACAACAACTATATAGGTGTAGATCCCTTTTCTATTTTTTCAACATTGAGTATGATAATACGTGCCAAGAATTGAATATTAAAAAATTCATTCTGTCCGTCCAATCATTTGTCCATACGTACATACATTTTCACATTACATGTTACAAACCTATCGACAAGTGGTCCCGAAACGCCATAAACATACTACTATCATGATGGACCATCCATAGGTTTAGGTTTAGGTCGGAGTGGTAGTTCTGATATCACAAAGCTTACTTGAGCACGCAAGTTATGTTATTTTAAATGTTCACTTTAAATTATTTTCAATAACTCGCCAGTTAAGCTATTTTAAATGTTCACTTTAAATTCTTTTCACTGAAACAATAATTTTTGTAAAATTTCTTTTTTTTATATTCTTTTTATGCAACTTTATTGATCAAACTTGATCTTAAGACTAATTTTACAAAATCTTAATTTTTAATATCAAATGGTCAAAGAAAAAGACTACTTCAGAATAAAAAAACAAAGGAAAATAAAGAAAGTAAAAAAACTAAACAGTTGAAACTATTGAGCAATCATTTAGCCAATGACATCGATTCTGCTTGGTCAAATCGATACAGTCACTTTGTTATTGTATAAACAAAGTGACTTGGTTCTGTTAATTATTTTAAATGTCAATGCTCTTGGTTAAATAAAAATGCTTATGGAGCAGAATGTGGTTTAGTGTTACAATGAAATAATATTTTTAATACTTGAAAAAAAATCATTAAAATTCGTTCATTGTTCCAAGTGCCAATGAACTTCTACTTATTATTTAAATACTTTGCGATGATCTCGTCTACATCAACCCTTGGTTGTGTTTGTGGAAGTACATACATAACTCCTCCCCCATTAGATGAAGGATTCTCCTGAATTCTTCAGTTTGGTGTCTTACACTTATCATATAATATAATTGGTGGTACACTATAGTATATAATTTTATTATTATATTTGATTTCCTCTATTTCTTTTAGATTTTGAACAGTAGTCAGTTAACTTCTTCTATTGTAAGTGTTGTGTTAAATGCAATATTTCGAAATTTTGGTATGATTATTTTATCTAAATATATTTTGTTATTGTTAGAAAAATTTTGATTTGCTATTTTTAAAGAAAAATTATTGTAATTTACAAGAAAATTTCCATTTAGAATATTATTCCCACTATTACAATCACCATCAATTGTTTCATTTTTTGCATTCTTTATAATGATTATTTTTTTTTTTGTTATTAATTTTTCATTTGTTATTAATTTACATGTTCCTTTTAGTGTACAATGTTTTGATAGTTTGCATTCATTTAACAATTTATGTTCTTCATACGTATATGTTTTATTTTTATAATGAAATATATTTTCTATTTCTGCTTCTATCTCTTTGTTTAAATATGTTATTGGAATAATAGTTATAATCTGTATGTTTGAAACAACTTTTGGTATCTTAATTACAAAGAATAATTTATTATCCCTTTGAAGGATTGCAGTTCGTAAATATTTAATTTTACTTATATCTATATCATAGTCATCTATTTCCTGTTTTGTCAGAATACTAGCATCACTTAATTCATTTTGTGCTACTGTAATGTAACCCTGTATATGTTCTATGTGATTTCTTATTGTTGTTAAGATCAGTATTCGTTCAAGGTATATGTTTTGTGTCATTACGTTCCTAACTGTTTTATGAAGTTCTGCAAAATGCTTTAGTACCGCTCTTTGGTTTTGTGTTAAAGTGTCCTTTATTAATTGTATTGTTTTATTAAAGTGGTCATTAATTTTTACTTGTTGATTTAGCTCTGTTTTAGAGTTATGTCAACTGTATTAAAATGGTTAGTAATGTCTTCTTCATCTGCACTGTCCATTGTACTACTTGTATGCATGACCCACCAAATTTATTAGTCCGCGTTTTTTTTCTACTAGCTGGAGTTATTGTTTTTAATTTGCTTAACAGGGCATCTATTTCGTTATTCACATATATTTTCTCGTTCTCATCAAAAGCCTCTATATTACTTCTCATTGAAGACAACACGTTTGTTATGTCTTCTATATTTATCTGATGTAAAATTCAATCGGACTCCATTGGAATGGTACAGTTACCGTTAGGAATTTCCACATAGCCGTTTGTTCCTCTTATGGAGTAAATCATTGTATTAGCTTTAGTTGCTGCCAATTTCATTAATATTAATATTGTCCACAACAATATCTGCAATTGTAGGTTAATTTTTATTACTAGGGTACTTAAGTATTATTAAATTTGTTTGGTCTTTTAATGTTGCTTGTGTGAATTCCTTGTAATGAATGTTTTCTAAACTTGGGTTCTTCTTTATGGCGCAAATTTTTATATTTTTTTATAAATCCTGCTTCTCTGGTTTCTACATAATTTTCTCTATTTCTGTTTGCCTTACGTATATTAAACTCTTTACTTTTGCAAAGCCTTTCGTGTATTATTGTGTGATTTATTTTGTGGTTTTGTACTTCTAGAGGTGCGCATTTGATTGTACTATGATATGTGTCAATATATAACATAAATGCTTTATATATTTGCTGAAAAATCGGTAAATGATTTTCAAGATTCAAAGTTCGAATTTTTTCTGAAATTGTATTATTTAATCGTTCTATATCACTATTACCAGTGTGACTGTTTGGTTTAGTAATGTGATATTCTATTCCTTCATGGTTTGGAAACACTCTAACGTTCTCATTATTAAATTCGTTATCGAACACCATCTTTCTCACTTTACCTTTGATTGCCAGAAATTGTTGAATTTGCGTTACTAGTGTAATACTGTTTCTATCTGTTAGCGGTAAGCAATTTGAAAATTTGTCAATGAAGACCATAAAAGAATGTTAACTATTGACATAGGTATCAACATAAATTATTTCGTTAGTAGTTTGTGAAGTTTTAGTAATATGAAATTTATTTTTAATAGGATTTCTATCATATTTTCCACCCGAACATATGTCGCAATTGTTGATGACTTTTGTTATTTCCTCTTTAAATTGAGGATTATACACTTTGCTTTTTAATTTTTGAAAAGTTGCTGTAATACCGCAATGGCCACTTTTGTTTTTATGGAAGAGAGCGATTTTTTTCCTAAGCTCTTCGCCATTTGCTATATCTTCTGCCATTCTAGAACACCTCACAAATTTCACTTCATTATTTGACGAGAACTCTTCTTCGATCTTTTTCTGAACCTTGTAACATTCATGATCATTCAGATAAGAGTATATCCCCACTCTCCCTTTTCCTACTTCTCTTCTAATAATATTCAAGACTTGATTTTTATCAATATCGTTTTTGTCTATGTAGATATGCTTAATCCTGAAAATATTTTTTGTTTCCTTTACACAATAACTATTTCAATTTTAAATCTATTTACGACAGTATCCAATATTGGAATTTCAAAATTTGAATTCTGCTGTTGCGAATGAACTGTGTCTATTTCAACTGTCATGCTATTGTTGTCTTCATTGACGTGGACCGGTTCTATTTGAGCATTAATCTCGTCGTTTCTTATTCTACTAAGAAAATCTGCAACATTATTGCTTTTTCCTTTTATATATTCAATCGAGAAATTATATTTTCCCAAACTGACCAGCCATCTTTGAAGTCTCGGGCTTATATCCTTTCCGGAATATTTTGTCATCAACCACTTCAGCGGCTGATGGTCACTTTCTAAATCAAATTCCCTACCGTAAACGTATGGCCGAAAGTATTTTACAGCCCATACAATGGCGAGTAACTCCTTCTCTATAGTAGCATAATTTGCTTCATGTTTATTTAAGGTTCTAGATGCATATGCAACAGGGTGTCCATCTTGAGATAGAACAGCACCTATAGCAAAGTTGCTGGCATCTGTTGTGATTTTAAATTTCTTCGTAAAATTAGGATATCGCAATATCGGTGAGTTTGTTACAAGATATTTAAGTTTTTCAAAAGAAGTAATAAAACTTTTCATTTGTGTTAATTGATTGATCCTTTTTTAAAAATCGGGTCATTGGATATGCAATTTTTGCATAGTCCTATATAAATTTTCTATAAAATCCAGTCATACCTAGGAAGGATTTTATCTTTTTTGTGGTATTTGGAATTTTAAGATTTTGAATTATTTGGATTTTCAAGGGACTTGGTTTTACCCCTTAATTTGTTAGGATATGCACCAAAAATTGTGTTTATCCACTTGTATTTTAAGTTTCGCTTTATTAAGTGCTTGGAGTATTAATTTAAGGTTTGTTAAGTGTTCTTGTAAGGATGTGCCAAAAACCAATATATCGTCCATATAGACGACGCATTTTATTTATGTAATCATTGAGAATCTTATTCATTAACCTTTGGAAGGTTGATGGGGCGTTCTTCAAGCCAAACGGCATACGGTTAAATTCGTAATGCCCAAAGGGTGTTGAAAAAGCAGTTTTTGCTCTATCTTTTTCCCTAACCGGTATTTGATGGAACCCTTTGACCAAATCCAAAACTGTGAAATACTGTGCTTTTCCAAGCTTATCTAATAGTGTCGACGAGATTAATGCTCAATCGTGAATTGATTAAGTTTTCTATAATCTATAACAATTCTGAACTTTTTGTTCCCAGAATTATCCAATTTCTTTTCGACGATCCACAATGGACTATTATAAGGTGAATTGCTTTCACGTATAATTTTTTGTTCCATCATATCTTTAATTTGACGTTTTATTTCTTCCTCATGTATTTTAAGGTACCTATATATTTTGGAATATAACGACATCTCATTTGTAGTTATTATTTCGTGACAAACTTCATTTGTGCTTGATACAACATCACCTTCGTTGAAGAACAAATGTTCAAATTCAGTAAGCAATTTTAAAATTGCCTGACGTTCTTCGTGATTTGTATGGGATAAATCAATACTATTCATTATTTTATTGTTTTCTGTATGTTCTAAATTACAAATATTTTGGAAATATTTGTCATAGTCATATTCCTCGAAATACAATTTATTTTTAAGTATTTCAATGTAATTTTCATCATAGTTAATTTTAGCTTTCAAGGCTCTTAAAAAATTTGTATCCTATTATGCCCGAAAAGCTTTCGTTAGGAAAATTTATTATTTTCCATTGAAGTGTGCCAGGATAACCAAATTCCTTTGGGAATGGTGTAGTTACAATATATTCAATTTTATTTGTACCGTTTAAAGTTTTAAAATATAAAGGATTCTTAAGCCTAATTCTAGGGTAATGCTCTATCAAGGCTTCTTCTGTTAGAATGCTTGTAGTAGAGCCGATAAGACACCTTATTTTTTGTTTTCCTATGGAAATGGTTATTATTGGTAATGAAGATTTTGAGGCGATATTAAAAAATTAATTCTTTTTCTACATTCGTCTGGGTTTCGTGTAGAGTTCCGATCTCCATGGGTTCTGACTCAAGTTTAGAATTTCGAGTATCTACGCTCATGCGACTTATCCTAGATGGATTTGAGCTAGTAGGGTTAGGAGGGTTATTTTGATTTGATGTGTTAAAACTAGAGGGTCTTTGTGTGTATGTATTATATTGTTTATTTTTGTTTATGTTTGGAGTGTTAATTTTATAATTAGTATTGTAAATGTTGTTGTAAGTATTAGTATTTCTTCTGTATTTAATGTGAATAGCCATCTAACGCCTTAATTTGTGAGTATTTCGTAATTATAGTATTAAGTGTACAATTCTGGTCTAATTGGGTCCTCATTGGT
Organism: Sarcophaga subvicina; assembly: GCA_936449025.2. Lineage (NCBI taxonomy): Eukaryota > Metazoa > Arthropoda > Insecta > Diptera > Sarcophagidae > Sarcophaga > Sarcophaga subvicina. The sequence goes on along the minus strand of OW388085.2, from coordinate 75,775 downwards.
ATTTCAATTTTTTCTATTATAGTATTTACCAAATCCCTATCAACTTCGTCTGGTTTATAAATACCAGGCCTATTGTTATCGAATAAATATATTTGGTTTATATCATATTTTGCTTTTTCAAAATAATTGAATAGTTCTCTTAAATTGCTTACTTATTCTCTGCATCTATTGAAGACGTCACCGTATTTTGTCCTTCTGTAGTACTCCTTCAATTTCGATTTTATTTGGTCCCAAGTTGCGCTAGTTCCCAATTCTCTGACGTAACTTCGAACTTCACCATTATTTTTTTCATTTACAATTATCGACATTGCTAGATTTTCTAGCTGTCATTATTCAGCGGACATAGGGTCATAATGGCTTCCACTGACGATATAAACGCATTAACATCGTGGTCCTTGTCCAAACACCTTAATTGTCCGCATTGTGTGAGGACGTCTCGAGGTTCGAGCCAAAAACCTTGTTCGACGCTTTTCTGCTGATGTGCTAATTGGGCCTTTAGCTGATTTATAGCTTCTTCTTGTGCCCTTATTACCTCTGTCATCTGTTTTTCGCCAACAGGTTCGTGCAGGTTTCCTCGCTCGTCGAACTTACTCATCTTCTGCTTCGGAAATAATTAGTTTTCACTTTTTCTTTTCAGTTTAATATTATACAATTTCACTGTATTTAATTACTTATAGTTTATATATATTTTTTTCACTTTTCCTTTTCGGTTTTATATTATACAATTTCGATGTATTTAATTACTTATAGTTTAATCTCTTTAGAGATTAAATTTTGTTTAGCGAATGGTTCGGTTAAATTTCTTTTGAAATTTAACTTTCCGACTGCGCCAGTTATGTTATTTTAAATGTTCACTTCAAATCCTTTTCAATAACTCGCCAGTTAAGTTATTTTATATGTACGCTTTAAATTCTTTTCACTGAAACAATAATTTTTGTAAAATTTCTTTTCCAAGAAATTATATTTTTTATATTCTTTTTATGCAACTTTATTGATCAAACTTGGTCTTAAGACTAATTTTACAAAATCTTAATTTTTAATATCTAGCCTACTACACCAAACTTTAGAATTCCAAGAACAAAGAAAAAAAACACTTCAGAATAAAAAAACAAAGGAAAATAAAGAAAGTAAAAAAACTAAACAGTTGAAACTATTGAGCAATCATTAAGCCAATGACATCGATTCTGCTTGGTCAGATCGATACAATCACTTTGTGATTGTATAAACGAAGTGACTCGGTTCTGTTAATTATTTTAAATGTCAATGCTCTTGGTTAAATAAAAATGCTTATGGAGCATAATGTGGTTTAGTGTTACAATGAAATAATATTTTTAATACTTGAAAAAAAATCATTAAAATTCGTTCATTGTTCCAAGTGCCAATGAACTTCTACTTATTATTTAAATACTTTGCGATGATCTCGTCTACATCAACCCTTGGTTGTGTTTGTGGAAGTACATACATAACTCCTCCCCCATTAGATGAAGGATTCTCCTGAATTCTTCAGTTTGGTGTCTTACACTTATCATATAATATAATTGGTGGTACACTATAGTATATAATTTTATTATTATATTTGATTTCCTCTATTTCTTTTAGATTTTGAACAGTAGTCAGTTAACTTCTTCTATTGTAAGTGTTGTGTTAAATGTAATATTTCGAAATTTTGGTATGATTATTTTATTTAAATATATTTTGTTATTGTTAGAAAAATTTTGATTTGCTATTTTTAAAGAAAAATTATTGTAATTTACAAGAAAATTTCCATTTAGAATATTATTCCCACTATTACAATCACCATCAATTGTTTTATTTTTTTGCATTCTTTATAATGATTATTTGATCGTTAACATTTACAATTTCTGTATTTTCATTTGTTATTAATTTACATGTTCCTTTTAGTGTACAATGTTTTGATAGTTTGCATTCATTTAACAATTTATGTTCTTCATACGTATATGTTTTATTTTTATAATGAAATATATTTTCTATTTCTGCTTCTATCTCTTTGTTTAAATATGTTATTGGAATAATAGTTATAATCTGTATGTTTGAAACAACTTTTGGTATCTTAATTACAAAGAATAATTTATTATCCCTTTGAAGGATTGCAGTTCGTAAATATTTAATTTTACTTATATCTATATCATAGTCATCTATTTCCTGTTTTGTCAGAATACTAGCATCACTTAATTCATTTTGTGCTACTGTAATGTAACCCTGTATATGTTCTATGTGATTTCTTATTGTTGTTAAGATCAGTATTCGTTCAAGGTATATGTTTTGTGTCATTACGTTCCTAACTGTTTTATGAAGTTCTGCAAAATGCTTTAGTACCGCTCTTTGGTTTTGTGTTAAAGTGTCCTTTATTAATTGTATTGTTTTATTAAAGTGGTCATTAATTTTTATTTGTTGATTTAGCTCTGTTTTAGAGTTATGTCAACTGTATTAAAATGGTTAGTAATGTCTTCTTCATCTCCACTGTCCATTGTACTACTTGTATGCATGACCCTCCAAATTTATTAGTCCGCGTTTTTTTTCTACTAGCTGGAGTTATTGTTTTTAATTTGCCTTACAGGGCATCTATTTCGTTATTCACATATATTTTCTCGTTTTCATCAAAAGCCTCTATATTACTTCTCATTGAAGACAACACGTTTGTTATGTCTTCTATATTTATCTGATGTAAAATTCAATCGGACTCCATTGGAATGGTACAGTTACCGTTAGGAATTTCCACATAGCCGTTTGTTCCTCTTATGGAGTAAATCATTGTATTAGCTTTAGTTGCTGCCAATTTCATTAATATTAATATTGTCCACAACAATATCTGCAATTGTAGGTTAATTTTTATTACTAGGGTACTTAAGTATTATTAAATTTGTTTGGTCTTTTAATGTTGCTTGTGTGAATTCCTTGTAATGAATGTTTTCTAAACTTGGGTTCTTCTTTATGGCGCAAATTTTTATATTTTTTATAAATCCTGCTTCTCTGGTTTCTACATAATTTTCTCTATTTCTGTTTGCCTTACGTATATTAAACTCTTTACTTTTGCAAAGCCTTTCGTGTATTATTGTGTGATTTATTTTGTGGTTTTGTACTTCTAGAGGTGCGCATTTGATTGTACTATGATATGTGTCAATATATAACATAAATGCTTTATATATTTGCTGAAAAATCGGTAAATGATTTTCAAGATTCAAAGTTCGAATTTTTTCTGTAATTGTATTATTTAATCGTTCTATATCACTATTACCAGTGTGACTGTTTGGTTTAGTAATGTGATATTCTATTCCTTCCTGGTTTGGAAACACTCTAACGTTCTCATTATTAAATTCGTTATCGAACACCATCTTTCTCACTTTACCTTTGATTGCCAGAAATTGTTGAATTTGCGTTACTAGTGTAATACTGTTTCTATCTGTTAGCGGTAAGCAATTTGAAAATTTGTCAATGAAGACCATAAAAGAATGTTAACTATTGACATAGGTATCAACATAAATTATTTCGTTAGTAGTTTGTGAAGTTTTAGTAATATGAAATTTACTTTTAATAGGATTTCTATCATATTTTCCACCCGAACATATGTCGCAATTGTTGATGACTTTTGTTATTTCCTCTTTAAATTGAGGCTTATACACTTTGCTTTTTAATTTTTGAAAAGTTGCTGTAATACCGCAATGGCCACTTTCGTTTTTATGGAAGAGAGCGATTTTTTTCCTAAGCTCTTCGCCATTTGCTATATCTTCTGCCATTCTAGAACACCTCACAAATTTCACTTCATTATTTGACGAGAACTCTTCTTCGATCTTTTTCTGAACCTTGTAACATTCATGATCATTCAGATAAGAGTATATCCCCACTCTCCCTTTTCCTACTTCTCTTCTAATAATATTCAAGACTTGATTTTTATCAATATCGTTTTTGTCTATGTAGATATGCTTAATCCTGAAAATATTTTTTGTTTCCTTTACACAATAACTATTTCAATTTTAAATCTATTTACGACAGTATCCAATATTGGAATTTCAAAATTTGAATTCTGCTGTTGCGAATGAACTGTGTCTATTTCAACTGTCATGCTATTGTTGTCTTCATTGACGTGGACCGGTTCTATTTGAGCATTAATCTCGTCGTTTCTTATTCTACTAAGAAAATCTGCAATATTATTGCTTTTTCCTTTTATATATTCAATCGAGAAATTATATTTTCCCAAACTGACCAGCCATCTTTGAAGTCTCGGGCTTATATCCTTTCCGGAATATTTTGTCATCAACCACTTCAGCGGCTGATGGTCACTTTCTAAATCAAATTCCCTACCGTAAACGTATGGCCGAAAGTATTTTACAGCCCATACAATGGCGAGTAACTCCTTCTCTATAGTAGCATAATTTGCTTCATGTTTATTTAAGGTTCTAGATGCATATGCAACAGGGTGTCCATCTTGAGATAGAACAGCACCTATAGCAAAGTTGCTGGCATCTGTTGTGATTTTAAATTTCTTCGTAAAATTAGGATATCGCAATATAGGTGAGTTTGTTACAAGATATTTAAGTTTTTCAAAAGAAGTAATAAAACTTTTCATTTGTGTTAATTGATTGATCCTTTTTTAAAAATCGGGTCATTGGATATGCAATTTTTGCATAGTCCTATATAAATTTTCTATAAAATCCAGTCATACCTAGGAAGGATTTTATCTTTTTTGTGGTATTTGGAATTTTAAGATTTTGAATTATTTGGATTTTCAAGGGACTTGGTTTTACCCCTTAATTTGTTAGGATATGCACCAAAAATTGTGTTTATCCACTTGTATTTTAAGTTTCGCTTTATTAAGTGCTTGGAGTATTAATTTAAGGTTTGTTAAGTGTTCTTGTAAGGATGTGCCAAAAACCAATATATCGTCCATATAGACGACGCATTTTATTTATGTAATCATTGAGAATCTTATTCATTAACCTTTGGAAGGTTGATGGGGCGTTCTTCAAGCCAAACGGCATACGGTTAAATTCGTAATGCCCAAAGGGTGTTGAAAAAGCAGTTTTTGCTCTATCTTTTTCCCTAACCGGTATTTGATGGAACCCTTTGACCAAATCCAAAACTGTGAAATACTGTGCTTTTCCAAGCTTATCTAATAGTGTCGACGAGATTAATGCTCAATCGTGAATTGATTAAGTTTTCTATAATCTATAACAATTCTGAACTTTTTGTTCCCAGAATTATCCAATTTCTTTTCGACGATCCACAATGGACTATTATAAGGTGAATTGCTTTCACGTATAATTTTTTGTTCCATCATATCTTTAATTTGACGTTTTATTTCTTCCTCATGTATTTTAAGGTACCTATATATTTTGGAATATAACGACATCTCATTTGTAGTTATTATTTCGTGACAAACTTCATTTGTGCTTGATACAACATCACCTTCGTTGAAGAACAAATGTTCAAATTCAGTAAGCAATTTTAAAATTGCCTGACGTTCTTCGTGATTTGTATGGGATAAATCAATACTATTCATTATTTTATTGTTTTCTGTATGTTCTAAATTACAAATATTTTGGAAATATTTGTCATAGTCATATTCCTCGAAATACAATTTATTTTTAAGTATTTCAATGTAATTTTCATCATAGTTAATTTTAGCTTTCAAGGCTCTTAAAAAATTTGTATCCTATTATGCCCGAAAAGCTTTCGTTTGGAAAATTTATTATTTTCCATTGAAGTGTGCCAGGATAACCAAATTCCTTTGGGAATGGTGTAGTTACAATATATTCAATTTTATTGGTACCGTTTAAAGTTTTATAATATAAAGGATTCTTAAGCCTAATTCTAGGGTAATTCTCTATCAAGGCTTCTTCTGTTAGAATGCTTGTAGTAGAGCCGATAAGACACCTTATTTTTTGTTTTCCTATGGAAATGGTTATTATTGGTAATGAAGATTTTGAGGCGATATTAAAAAATTTATTTCTTTTTCTACATTCGTCTGGGTTTCGTGTAGAGTTCCGATCTCCATGGGTTCTGACTCAAGTTTAGAATTTCGAGTATCTACGCTCATGCGACTTATCCTAGATGGATTTGAGCTAGTAGGGTTAGGAGGGTTATTTTGATTTGATGTGTTAAAACTAGAGGGTCTTTGTGTGTATGTATTATATTGTTTATTTTTGTTTATGTTTGGAGTGTTAATTTTATAATTAGTATTGTAAATGTTGTTGTAAGTATTAGTATTTCTTCTGTATTTAATGTGAATAGCCATCTAACGCCTTAATTTGTGAGTATTTCGTAATTATAGTATTAAGTGTACAATTCTGGTCTAATTGGGTCCTCATTGGTATTTCAATTTTTTCTATTATAGTATTTACCAAATCCCTATCAACTTCGTCTGGTTTATAAATACCAGGCCTATTGTTATCGAATAAATATATTTGGTTTATATCATATTTTGCTTTTTCAAAATAATTGAATAGTTCTCTTAAATTGCTTACTTTTATTTCTCTGCATCTATTGAAGACGTCACCGTATTTTGTCCTTCTGTAGTACTCCTTCAATTTCGATTTTATTTGGTCCCAAGTTGCGCTAGTTCCCAATTCTCTGACGTAACTTCGAACTTCACCATTATTTTTTTCATTTACAATTATCGACATTGCTAGATTTTCTAGCTGTCATTATTCAGCGGACATAGGGTCATAATGGCTGCCACTGACGATATAAACGCATTAACATCGTGGTCCTTGTCCAAACACCTTAATTGTCCGCATTGTGTGAGGACGTCTCGAGGTTCGAGCCAAAAACCTTGTTCGACGCTTTTCTGCTGATGTGCTAATTGGGCCTTTAGCTGATTTATAGCTTCTTCTTGTGCCCTTATTACCTCTGTCATCTGTTTTTCGCCAACAGGTTCGTGCAGGTTTCCTCGCTCGTCGAACTTACTCATCTTCTGCTTCGGAAATAATTATTTTTCACTTTTTCTTTTCAGTTTAATATTATACAATTTCACTGTATTTAATTACTTATAGTTTATATATATTTTTTTCACTTTTCCTTTTCGGTTTTATATTATACAATTTCGATGTATTTAATTACTTATAGTTTAATCTCTTTAGAGATTAAATTTTGTTTAGCGAATAGTTCGGTTAAATTTCTTTTGAAATTTAACTTTCCGACTGCGCCAGTTATGTTATTTTAAATGTTCACTTCAAATCCTTTTCAATAACTCGCCAGTTAAGTTATTTTATATGTACGCTTTAAATTCTTTTCACTGAAACAATAATTTTTGTAAAATTTCTTTTCCAAGAAATTATATTTTTTATATTCTTTTTATGCAACTTTATTGATCAAACTTGGTCTTAAGACTAATTTTACAAAATCTTAATTTTTAATATCTAGCCTACTACACCAAACTTTAGAATTCCAAGAACAAAGAAAAAAAAAACAATTCAGAATAAAAAAACAAAGGAAAATAAAGAAAGTAAAAAAACTAAACAGTTGAAACTATTGAGCAATCATTAAGCCAATGACATCGATTCTGCTTGGTCAGATCGATACAATTACTTTGTGATTGTATAAACGAAGTGACTCGGTTCTGTTAATTATTTTAAATGTCAATGCTCTTGGTTAAATAAAAATGCTTATGGAGCATAATGTGGTTTAGTGTTACAATGAAATAATATTTTTAATACTTGAAAAAAAATCATTAAAATTCGTTCATTGTTCCAAGTGCCAATGAACTTCTACTTATTATTTAAATACTTTGCGATGATCTCGTCTACATCAACCCTTGGTTGTGTTTGTGGAAGTACATACATAACTCCTCCCCCATTAGATGAAGGATTCTCCTGAATTCTTCAGTTTGGTGTCTTACACTTATCATATAATATAATTGGTGGTACACTATAGTATATAATTTTATTATTATATTTGATTTCCTCTATTTCTTTTAGATTTTGAACAGTAGTCAGTTAACTTCTTCTATTGTAAGTGTTGTGTTAAATGCAATATTTCGAAATTTTGGTATGATTATTTTATCTAAATATATTTTGTTATTGTTAGAAAAATTTTGATTTGCTATTTTTAAAGAAAAATTATTGTAATTTACAAGAAAATTTCCATTTAGAATATTATTCCCACTATTACAATCACCATCAATTGTTTCATTTTTTGCATTCTTTATAATGATTATTTGATCGTTAACATTTACAATTTCTGTATTTTCATTTGTTATTAATTTACATGTTCCTTTTAGTGTACAATGTTTTGATAGTTTGCATTCATTTAACAATTTATGTTCTTCATACGTATATGTTTTATTTTTATAATGAAATATATTTTCTATTTCTGGTTCTATCTCTTTGTTTAAATATGTTATTGGAATAATAGTTATAATCTGTATGTTTGAAACAACTTTTGGTATCTTAATTACAAAGAATAATTTATTATCCCTTTGAAGGGATATTATCATTATTATATTATATTATATTATATTATTATATCTATATCATAGTCATCTATTTCCTGTTTTGTCAGAATACTAGCATCACTTAATTCATTTTGTGCTACTGTAATGTAACCCTGTATATGTTCTATGTGATTTCTTATTGTTGTTAAGATCAGTATTCGTTCAAGGTATATGTTTTGTGTCATTACGTTCCTAACTGTTTTATGAAGTTCTGCAAAATGCTTTAGTACCGCTCTTTGGTTTTGTGTTAAAGTGTCCTTTATTAATTGTATTGTTTTATTAAAGTGGTCATTAATTTTTACTTGTTGATTTAGCTCTGTTTTAGAGTTATGTCAACTGTATTAAAATGGTTAGTAATGTCTTCTTCATCTGCACTGTCCATTGTACTACTTGTATGCATGACCCACCAAATTTATTAGTCCGCGTTTTTTTTTCTACTAGCTGGAGTTATTGTTTTTAATTTGCCTTACAGGGCATCTATTTCGTTATTCACATATATTTTCTCGTTTTCATCAAAAGCCTCTATATTACTTCTCATTGAAGACAACACGTTTGTTATGTCTTCTATATTTATCTGATGTAAAATTCAATCGGACTCCATTGGAATAGTACAGTTACCGTTAGGAATTTCCACATAGCCGTTTGTTCCTCTTATGGAGTCAATCATTGTATTAGCTTTAGTTGCTGCCAATTTCATTAATATTAATATTGTCCACAACAGTATCTGCAATTGTAGGTTAATTGTTATTACTAGGGTACTTAAGTATTATTAAATTTGTTTGGTCTTTTAATGTTGCTTGTGTGAATTCCTTGTAATGAATGTTTTCTAAACTTGGGTTCTTCTTTATGGCGCAAATTTTTATATTTTTTATAAATCCTGCTTCTCTGGTTTCTACATAATTTTCTCTATTTCTGTTTGCCTTACGTATATTAAACTCTTTACTTTTGCAAAGCCTTTCGTGTATTATTGTGTGATTTATTTTGTGGTTTTGTACTTCTAGAGGTGCGCATTTGATTGTACTATGATATGTGTCAATATATAACATAAATGCTTTATATATTTGCTGAAAAATCGGTAAATGATTTTCAAGATTCAAAGTTCGAATTTTTTCTGTAATTGTATTATTTAATCGTTCTATATCACTATTACCAGTGTGACTGTTTGGTTTAGTAATGTGATATTCTATTCCTTCATGGTTTGGAAACACTCTAACGTTCTCATTATTAAATTCGTTATCGAACACCATCTTTCTCACTTTACCTTTGATTGCCAGAAATTGTTGAATTTGCGTTACTAGTGTAATACTGTTTCTATCTGTTAGCGGTAAGCAATTTGAAAATTTGTCAATGAAGACCATAAAAGAATGTTAACTATTGACATAGGTATCAACATAAATTATTTCGTTAGTAGTTTGTGAAGTTTTAGTAATATGAAATTTATTTTTAATAGGATTTCTATCATATTTTCCACCCGAACATATGTCGCAATTGTTGATGACTTTTGTTATTTCCTCTTTAAATTGAGGATTATACACTTTGCTTTTTAATTTTTGAAAAGTTGCTGTAATACCGCAATGGCCACTTTTGTTTTTATGGAAGAGAGCGATTTTTTTCCTAAGCTCTTCGCCATTTGCTATATCTTCTGCCATTCTAGAACACCTCACAAATTTCACTTCATTATTTGACGAGAACTCTTCTTCGATCTTTTTCTGAACCTTGTAACATTCATGATCATTCAGATAAGAGTATATCCCCACTCTCCCTTTTCCTACTTCTCTTCTAATAATATTCAATACTTGATTTTTATCAATATCGTTTTTGTCTATGTAGATATGCTTAATCCTGAAAATATTTTTTGTTTCCTTTACACAATAACTATTTCAATTTTAAATCTATTTACGATGATGCCACGGGTGAACGCAGTCCCTGTACTGACCAAGTTCCAACAAAATCAGGGAAGAGGAAGAAGTTAGTCAGCGTAAGGGCTGCACATCAAAAGCACGATTACCCTACACTGAAAAACCAGTCAGAAAGTTCGATGAACGAAGCTATATCCTTGATAACAATAGGTGATAGCTCTGTCAAGCTGACAAGAAATGGGGAGCCAAATAACCTATATCTACACCTAGCAAGAGACGGTCACTGACAAAGAAAGTGGATAACAGTCTCCTCTTCCTCAGCGGATCTGCATCCACGGCAGAAGTCGTTAAATGGGAGCCTCATCCTTTCCGCGTGTCTACACATAACGCAATGACCTGTAAGCGTGGCCACTGTGGTTTAGATGACGTCACGACCAAGAGCAAGTAATTGGTTGGTACGCTTTCTATCCATCAAGGGCCAGGTGAGTCTAGCGGTGGAACAGGTCTCCTCATTGTCCCAGGATAGGTTGGCGTCCCGAAAAAATTTCCGCGCAATATCCAACTTGACCGAGGCAAGTCATATATCCAATTCAATTGAAGAGGATTCCGGAAGGAGCGCACCAGCTCTGGCTCGTCGGTCCTACAGTTTCCCGGAATGTTACTGTGCCCGGGGACCCACACCAGTGGGACACTGATGAAGCGCCCAGAAAGAAGGTCGAGACAGCGGCGACATTCCCTAACGATCCTATAGTTATTCACGAAACCCGATAGAGATCTTATCGCAGCCTGACTATCAGAAAAGATCGAGACGCGAGTGAAAGGAGCACCGTTGACGAGGATCCATTGAGCGGCCCGGTAAATTGCCGTCACCTCCGCCTGAAACACGCTGCAGTAGTCCGGCAGACGGAGAGAAATGTTCAGGTCCAGTTTCCCAGAGTAGTCACCGCCTCCAACCCCATTATCGAGTTTAGAGCCGTCGGTATATATATCCAGGACTTCCGGGGGGACAACCGCGTTTGGATTCCAGTCGTCCCTACTCGGAATCAGAAAGTGGAAAGCCCTGTCGAGACAATATTCAGCAGGGAGATAGTCGATGTTCACGGAGGCCTCTGGATCAACCTCCAGAATAGTGGAGTGACCAGAAGATACAATTTGCCAACGAGGCAGGGCATTAAGTCTAGTCGCAGAAAACTTAGGTGCATGCTTAGCGAGAAGCACAGTAGGAAGCCAGTTGAGCATTGCAAACACGGCTTTCGTGGGAGTGGTGTGCAGAGCGCCAGTTATATAAATAGCCGCAGACCGTTTGACCTTGTCAAGAAGTCTGACGTTGTGTTGTCTGTTTAGAACAGTTCAAGAGAAAGCAACACCGTATAAGAGGTTGGGTTCGATGACCTTAGAATATAGCCAACGCATGATCCTTGGGCGAAGAACCCATCTGATTCCGACCGCTCTACTACAGCAGTAAGCAGCACAAGCCGCTTTACGTGCCCTAGCAGCTAGATTCGCTCTCCAGTTGAGCTTGGGAACGAGGATCAGGCTCAGATATTTAACCTCGGGACTCAACGTAAGCGTGGTCCCGCATATGGTAGGAAGGGAGAAGGTCGGAAGTTTATATCTCGGGAAAAGAATCGTATCAGTTTTAGAGGGGTTAATAGACAGTCCAAAATCCCTACACCAGTCCAGTACAACTGACAGCGCCAAGTTCAACTTATCCGACAGTGGCTGCGGACAAATTCCCGACGCGGCAATTGCAATGTCGTCAGCCTAAGCTATGGCTTCATTGCCAGAGTGTTCCAGCCCCCTCAAGAGTGAGTTGACTGCAAACTGCAAGGTTCCAGAGAAGTGGTGATAGAACACCGCCTTGCGGTGTGCCTCTACAAACCATTCTCTGACAATTTGTGGCACCCACTGTGGAGGTTACTATCGTCGACTTGAGGAGAAGCTCGATGAACCTGATCAGATTCTGTCCCAGGTTTTGAGAGCCAAGAGCACTAACTATGGCGTCCGGGTCGAAGTTATTAAATGCACCTCCAATGTCCAGAAAAATTACCAAAGTGTATTCCCCAACGTACATGGACTTTTCCACTCGAGAGATAGAGAGTGTAGTGCAGTCTCCACTGATTTACCTCGCGTGTACGCATGTTGGGATAGAAGCGCTGGATCAATCGAGGCCCTAATATGAACATCAAGGCCTCTTTCCAATGTCTTCATAAGAAAGGAACACAGACTTTTGGGTCTATAATCATTCGTCCTAGTGTGGGACGGTTTCCCAGCCTTGGGAATGAAGATCGCCCTAGATATTCTCCAGCTCCAGGGGATATAAAGGAGTCTGAGACGTTGTAGATGGCAAGCAACCAAGGCAGAATTATCTCCTCCCCACGTTGAATGTCACCCGGGATAATACCATCCGGTCTTGGGGACTTGAATGGTTTGAAATATCTAACAGCCCACTGCACTTGGCCAAAGGTAAGTGTCAGGGGGAGTAGTTTCCAGACGTTGGTTCGTTAACCTGATAAAAGGCCTGACCGCCGAGGGTGACACTTTCTGGAAAGTGAGTGTCAAGGAGAAGCTCAAGCGTCTCCAAACTGGCCGTAGTCCAGCAGCTGTCAAGTCATTGAATACAGTCAAGGGATTTGTGTGTGGAACTTAGAATTTTACGAAGACGACGCCCTTCACGAGGCCCTCTTCGCTCGCCTTACAGCGTATTTAAGTTGCCTCTTTTTGGCCTTATAGACTGACCAGGCGCTTGTCGGCTTCACCCTGTTAAAGAGCCTGCCACAATATCGGTGTAGATCATCGATCTCTTGGTTCCACCAGGGCGGTTTACGTTTGCCCCTATGGAGAGAGGGTTTGACGGCGGATGTGGCTGCCGCCTTAAGCGCAGCTGACAATATGTCCGCAGCCCTATCCACATCGAAACTGGTCATAATAGTCTGGGGTGTAAGAGAAGATTGCTACGCAGTTTCTCTCTAAAAATGGTGCAATTAGTTTTCCTCCTATTGACCGGAAGGGTCAAGTTACCAGGAGGAAACTCTTTCATGTCGATTATGAAGGTAATATATCTATGGGCCGAAAAGGAGCATTCATGATATACAAACCAGGCCCTAAAGTTATTAGAGAAATCGGAGCTGACCAGAGTGATATCCAGCACCTCCTTTCTGTTCGAAGTAAAGAAGGTTGATTCAACTCGCCGATTAGCTATAACTAGATTATTACTAATAATAAAATCAAAGAGGAACTCACCACGTTCGTTGGTACCGGAACTGTCCCACATCGTATGGTGGGAGTTGGCATCTGCTCCGATAATGACCGGAACTCCGCGCAGTCTCGCATCCGCCACCAGTCGACCAATGTGCTCCTGAGGGGGAGAGAGCCCATAGTCAATCGCCAGATACGATGATGTGATCCAGAGGGTCATCGAGTTTATTCCAACGACCATGGTGACGGTGTCCTTGTCGCTGAACTTGTGGAGGAGAAGAGCATTAATACCAGTCTTAACCATCACACAAGCCCTACACTTTCCTGAATTCTAGATATACGCTTAGCGATATCCTTTGGTATTGAGTCCACAAACCCTGCTGTCTACGACCCAGGGTTCTTGGACCAGAATAAGCTCTGCATCTTCGGCTACTAGTCGGAGGAGCAGAGCGGCGGAGGCAGTGTTAGAGTATTGTAGGTTAATTTGGATGACTCTCAGCATTGGCCAGAGAATCAATCATTGTCACATCAGCGTCCTCTTCGTCCGACAAAGGTCAATGCGTCGAAGAATTCCGCAACCAGCTCAGAATTAGAGTTCTTGCTGGCTGAGCAGTGTCGATAAGAGTGACTACACACGCTTCTACATTCGACGGGTTCAAGGGGTCCAGGGGTAGGGTCAGATAGGATGGAGTCTTGTGGGATGGGTTGCGATGGGACAGGATCTACGGGGGTGGGTTCTGTTGGGGGATGTACGGCAGCGCGGAAATCCGACTTGTAGACCCTTAGCTCAATTCAGCTAAAACCATAGTTTATCACGCCCCCGCTGGCACTGATAAGCGGAAGTGACTCCTCATTCAGGATGATCACCGCTTCGCGGTAATCACCCCACTGGTCAGCAACTTTTGCTTTTTAGCACGTATTCCACCAGCTTCCACTTAGTGGAAGCGATGGAACCATCAGGGTGGCTCTGGTCGATGATCGCCCAGGTCAGACCTTCCTTTAAAACCCCACTGAAAGGCTTGGAAGGTTTGCTGGGGTCCGGAGGTCTGTGTTGCGTCGACGAACGGGGTCACTTAGGGGGGCCTATTCGGGAGCATTTGTGAGGCTGAGGTGGAGCGTTTGGCTCGGTTGATCTTTGCCTATTTGGGGTTGTCTCTGCCGTAATCGGAGAGGCGGGGGGCGATCATTTTGATGGGCCTTAGCCCAGGCAAGGCGACTCTTCTCGTCCTCTGAGAGGAGAGCCGGGTCGGTCGAGCCAAACCTTGCAATGATCCGCATGGCTGATCTGCAAATTCTATATGCCCTAACGCTAGCACTCAGGGTACTTTTGACACCCGAAGATGGATTGGTGCCAGGGGCTTGCGCGCCAGACTTGTCGGCCTATGCCTTGGCGGCAGCTGAAGAGTGCATGGGTATATTCGCAGCAGCCTTAGAGGTAGATGGCGCCTCGGTGGAAGGTGCCAGGGTGGGTGGTATGGCGACACTAAAGACCGGCTTCACAGCCGGAGCCTTGTGTGCCAAGCGGGGTTTTGCCGAAGTAGATGCTTGGGCCTTAGTTTTCGTGGTAGGGGCAGCTGCATTTTTGACAGGTGCCTGTCTGAAGAGGATGTTGCACCCGCCGGTTACAGTGGATGCTTTGCGCTCTCCCACTTGAGTTAGCGAAGGTTTGTGTTTCCGGTAGGGGTTCGAATTCATTGCAAATGGGTCCCCACTTAAAGCCGCTATCCTTGCCCGCAATGTGTAGTTACCCATAACTGGTCGCGTGGTTATCTATGCAAGCAAGGAGGCCACGCAAGGGTTGGCACCAGCCCTTATGGAGACAGGCGCTCAGAGCCAGACCGGGTACTAATCGGGAGTCTTCTCAACCGAACCTACACCGCCAACTCAACGGCGACGTACAAGGAGCGTACTTTGAGGCCTGCCAGGGTTTTAACGGGACGGGGGCGGTTGTAGCCGGAAATTGCTTGGCCCCTGCAATAGATATTTCTCAGACTAACTGAAGTATCAACAACACATTTTACAACATTCTAAGATTGGAGATGGAGGAGA
This sequence comes from Sarcophaga subvicina, assembly GCA_936449025.2. Lineage (NCBI taxonomy): Eukaryota > Metazoa > Arthropoda > Insecta > Diptera > Sarcophagidae > Sarcophaga > Sarcophaga subvicina. The sequence goes on along the minus strand of OW388085.2, from coordinate 60,220 downwards.
AACATTTCATACAGTTAATTGCACTGACTGCAATCAACATATTCCTAAGATAAATTGGCACTATCATATTCGAATAAATGCTCATAAATTTAATTGTGCTGGCAAAATTCGAAATGATGATGATGGTGTTGATATTGATGATGATGAAGTAAAATGCGTTAGATCAGTGTTTAATAATCGCATCATTACATATTTTATTGTGAATAATAATGAATCAAATTTAATACCTGAGAACTTTTTATCGGGAATTAAATTTAAAGTGGTTAAATTGTTATGTAAAGGGTCCGCCAAATAACTTTTTTTCAAAATGCTTTAAAAAAACTACTGAAATGCTACTGTATGGCCAGCCGAGGCAGCCATTTGAATGAAATTATTTTCCATTATTAACCGGAGGGATTGTACTTTCAAATAAAAAAAGAAATTTGAGAAAATATTCAGTAGTTTTTTTAAAGCATTTAAAAAAAAAGTTATTTGGCGGACCCTTTAGTATGATTCAAAAACATGATAATATAAAATTTAATATGGAGATATTTTGCGAATATATGCTGGTTAAAGAAAAAGGAAAATTTATGTTACATTGAAGTGAAATCGCATCAGACTAAAATGATTATAATTAATCGCTCATCATCAACTACGGATGATATTCTAAATCTTTGCAAAAGACAATGTGATGTTATTGTTAAAAAATGAATGAATTCCAGGAACGTGATATCGGATGGACATTAATACAAATATTATGGATAGAAATTAACACAAATAAATATCAGTGTATAAAAGGTTCGCAATATATTCCTCTACCAATCCCAATACAAAAGAAACATGCATGCATCAATGTTCAAAACAATGATCAATATTGTTTCAAGTGGGCTATCAGCAATGTATCCTATTAATATGAGTTCTAACATATCATATACAATTAATAAAATTAGTGATGATAGTATCACGTTGAAAATGGTAAATATAATATTTGCTTAAAAAATATTTTTTTGAGTGTTAGAACAAGGAGAAAGTTAAGTGCCACCCGAGCAGGGACCGTGTAAAAAAAACTTGTGAAGAAGACTGTGTGTAAAAAAACTTGTGAAAAGGACTGTGTGTAGAAAGAACTTGTGAAAAGGACTGTGTGTAAAAAAACTTGTGAAAAGGACTGTGTATAAAAAAACTTGTGAAAAATACAAAAGACTGTGAAGAATAAAAAACTTGTGAAAAATACAAGAGACTGTGAAGAATAAAAAAAACTTGTGAAAAATACAAGGGACTGTGGAAAATAAAAAAATTGTGAAGAATAAAACAACTTGTGAAAAACACAAGGGACTGTGAAAAATAAAAAACTTGTGAAGAATAAAAAAAAAATTGTGAAAAATACAAGGGACTGTGAAAAATAAAAAAACTTGTGAAGAATAAAGAACTTGTGAAAAATACAAAGGACTTTAAAAAATAAAAAACTACTACTGAGAGGACACTAAGTCTGAAACGGAGGGCAGATGTTTCGGTCAGGAACGAAGATTCTTCGACCTCTCACCCTCCTTTTCGCGCTCCAACAACGGAGTCTGAATTAAACGAAATCGGAAAATTACCCGATTGCGTAAAGGACTTGCAACCTTTCGAGGGTGATCTCACGCAGTATGTATCTTGTATACATAGCGTGGAGAGCATCCTGAAGGACTATGAAATCGTCCGACAAAAGCCAATTTATAGGGCTATTATTCAGGCTATACGCCGCAAATGTAGAGGAGGGGCCGATGCTGTCCTTACCTCATATAACATTATCTATGCAAGCAAGGAGGCCACGCAAGGGTTGGCACCAGCCCTTATGGAGACAGGCGCTCAGAGCCAGACCGGGTACTAATCGGGAGTCTTCTCAACCGAACCTACACCGCCAACTCAACGGCGACGTACAAGGAGCGTACTTTGAGGCCTGCCAGGGTTTTAACGGGACGGGGGCGGTTGTAGCCGGAAATTGCTTGGCCCCTGCAATAGATATTTCTCAGACTAACTGAAGTATCAACAACACATTTTACAACATTCTAAGATTGGAGATGGAGGAGAAACATTTCATACAGTTAATTGCACTGACTGCAATCAACATATTCCTAAGATAAATTGGCACTATCATATTCGAATAAATGCTCATAAATTTAATTGTGCTGGCAAAATTCGAAATGATGATGATGGTGTTGATATTGATGATGATGAAGTAAAATGCGTTAGATCAGTGTTTAATAATCGCATCATTACATATTTTATTGTGAATAATAATGAATCAAATTTAATACCTGAGAACTTTTTATCGGGAATTAAATTTAAAGTGGTTAAATTGTTATGTAAAGGGTCCGCCAAATAACTTTTTTTCAAAATGCTTTAAAAAAACTACTGAAATGCTACTGTATGGCCAGCCGAGGCAGCCATTTGAATGAAATTATTTTCCATTATTAACCGGAGGGATTGTACTTTCAAATAAAAAAAGAAATTTGAGAAAATATTCAGTAGTTTTTTTAAAGCATTTAAAAAAAAAGTTATTTGGCGGACCCTTTAGTATGATTCAAAAACATGATAATATAAAATTTAATATGGAGATATTTTGCGAATATATGCTGGTTAAAGAAAAAGGAAAATTTATGTTACATTGAAGTGAAATCGCATCAGACTAAAATGATTATAATTAATCGCTCATCATCAACTACGGATGATATTCTAAATCTTTGCAAAAGACAATGTGATGTTATTGTTAAAAAATGAATGAATTCCAGGAACGTGATATCGGATGGACATTAATACAAATATTATGGATAGAAATTAACACAAATAAATATCAGTGTATAAAAGGTTCGCAATATATTCCTCTACCAATCCCAATACAAAAGAAACATGCATGCATCAATGTTCAAAACAATGATCAATATTGTTTCAAGTGGGCTATCAGCAATGTATCCTATTAATATGAGTTCTAACATATCATATACAATTAATAAAATTAGTGATGATAGTATCACGTTGAAAATGGTAAATATAATATTTGCTTAAAAAATATTTTTTTGAGTGTTAGAACAAGGAGAAAGTTAAGTGCCACCCGAGCAGGGACCGTGTAAAAAAAACTTGTGAAGAAGACTGTGTGTAAAAAAACTTGTGAAAAGGACTGTGTGTAGAAAGAACTTGTGAAAAGGACTGTGTGTAAAAAAACTTGTGAAAAGGACTGTGTATAAAAAAACTTGTGAAAAATACAAAAGACTGTGAAGAATAAAAAACTTGTGAAAAATACAAGAGACTGTGAAGAATAAAAAAAACTTGTGAAAAATACAAGGGACTGTGGAAAATAAAAAAATTGTGAAGAATAAAACAACTTGTGAAAAACACAAGGGACTGTGAAAAATAAAAAACTTGTGAAGAATAAAAAAAAAATTGTGAAAAATACAAGGGACTGTGAAAAATAAAAAAACTTGTGAAGAATAAAGAACTTGTGAAAAATACAAAGGACTTTAAAAAATAAAAAACTACTACTGAGAGGACACTAAGTCTGAAACGGAGGGCAGATGTTTCGGTCAGGAACGAAGATTCTTCGACCTCTCACCCTCCTTTACGCGCTCCAACAACGGAGTCTGAATTAAACGAAATCGGAAAATTACCCGATTGCGTAAAGGACTTGCAACCTTTCGAGGGTGATCTCACGCAGTATGTATCTTGTATACATAGCGTGGAGAGCATCCTGAAGGACTATGAAATCGTCCGACAAAAGCCAATTTATAGGGCTATTATTCAGGCTATACGCCGCAAATGTAGAGGAGGGGCCGATGCTGTCCTTACCTCATATAACATTTTCGATGACAGTTGGGTAACTATAAAAAATTGCCTGTCTCTGCATTACGCAGACAAAAGAGATGTTCGTACCTTAGAGCACCAGTTAACCCAATTGGCTCCAAAGGCGATGAGCATAGATGAATTCTACGCTACAGTAAATCATCAGCTCTTCCTTATCATAAATAAGTTGAAAACTGAGAGTTACTCAGAAGAAACAACCACAGTACTTATCGAGACATACAGAAACAAGACTCTGGAAGTCTTAGTGAGGGGTCTTAATGGCGAGCTATCAAAAATGATAATGCTTATGAAGCCAAAGACACACCCTGAAGCATATTCGCAATGTGTGGAGTTGCGAAATATAAATTACAGGAGCCAGGTCACCCTGCATTCTTATGACAATCGAAACAGGGTTCAGGTTCCAATAGGTCTCAATAAATTCCCCAGTACCCCAAATAAGACTCAAAATCAGACTTTCTCCCAAAGGTTTGTTCCGAGAAATCGCTATCAACCTCAACTGAACCCCTTCATAAACCGACAGTTTGAGCCACAGCGTGCTGTACAACAGTCTGCCCCAAATACACCCGAACTAATGGATGTGGATCGGAGCACACAGTTTAGGAAATTTGGAAGCCGCCGGTGGAATAATAACAATAAAAGACGGGCCTTTTCGGAACAGGTTCGCTCCGGGTAAGCTCAACGCCCGTTTAAACAGCATAGATTATATAACATGACACAAGAATGACTGAACAATGAGGAAGACCCGGCCGAGGATGAAATAAATTTTCGGACTCGGGCCTTTCGGGCTTACCATACGTAAGCCGTAAGCTAAAGGATGGCTCAGAAGTTAAATTTTTAATTGACACCGGGGCTACAAAAAACTTCATTGAGCCAGCCTTATGCCCCCGTCCCAAGAAATTAGATAAACCATTCCTCCTTCGTACTGCATCAGGGAAGATGAAAATTAATGAAAAGGGAAAACGGAAATTCTTTGCCCCATTTGGTAACGATACCGCGTTAAGCTTCTATGTGTTACCAGGGCTTATATCTTTTAATGGGATAATCGGCGACGATACTCTACGTGAGCTTCAGGCTGTAATAGACGATAAAAAGAATACATTAACGATTGCCCCAGGAATCACTATACCTTTTGCAATACATACATTTGATGGACTTAACAAACTTTCCCCGGGCATAGAAGGCTCTTTAAACGGACTTATAGCTGAATTCATGGACATATTTGGGCCAATTAATAACGAGTTGGCAGCAACCTCTATTAAAGCCGAGATACGATGTACCACTGACGGGCCAATATATTCAAAAAATTACCCATATCCGGTTTGTATGCGCGCTGAAGTGGACAAACAAATAGAAGAACTTCTAGAAAAAAATATATTTCGGCCATCAAAAAGTCCCTATAACTCTCCCATTTGGGTTGTTCCCAAGAAACCAAAACCCAATGGAGAGAGGCAATATCGTATGGTGGTAGATTTCGAAAGACTGAATACCGTTAGCATACCTGGCCTTGGCAAACCGAAATTTTTTACAACCCTTGACCTCACTTCAGGGTTTCGCCAGATTCCAATGAACCCAAGGGATATTACAAAGATATTAGAAGAGGTTTATTTAGAACATTTTTCACACTATAAGTTAAGAATCACTCAAAGACTCGTAGAAGACGTGACTTGCCCAGACAGGGTGTGTCCTTTGATAGATGAGGAGCACAAAAGGGCACATAGAAGTAAGGAAGAAAACCAACTACAGCTCCTAGAGAAGTACTATTTCCCTAAAATAGGAAGATATACGAAAAATTGCGAAATATGCGAGGCTAACAAATGTGATCGGTATCCACCAGTACAAAAACTTCAAGCAACCCCAATTCCTTCTTATCCCTGTGAAATACTGCATATGGATATTTTTGTACTCCAAAATGAGTATTTTATTAGCGTTTTGGATAAATTTTCGAAATTTGGAAAACTCTTTCCTCTTAGGAATCGTTCAGCTTTACAAATGAGAGAAACACTAATTGAAATCCTTAGTTATTTCTCGACACCACGTATTTTATTGACTGATAATAAAAGGGGATTTATTAGTCCAATAGTAATGTATGTGATCCAACAGTTTGGCATCAAGGTATACTTAAGCCCAGTAGGCCGTAGTGAGGTGAACGGACAGGTAGAGCGGTTCCACTCAACCTTACTAGAAATTTACCGATGTTTGAAGGCTGAACATGAAGGCTTAGGAGTTAGGGAACTTATAATGCTCGCCACTGATATGTACAATAACACCGTCCATTCTGTCACGAACAAGAAACCAGTAGATATTTTCTTCAATAGAGCCGATGTAAAGGATTAATTACCAAAGGTTGCAAAACTTTAGGCGAAAATTAAATAAAGAGATAAAAAATCAATTACAGAAAAACAAGAAGCAACCTTAAGGAGACACAACGCTAACCGTCTTGTCATACCGAAGGATTATGGGGTAGGCGATATCGTTCATGTTAGGAATAGGCAAATCAGAGCCAAGCATATACCACTTTACGAAAAAGCGGTCTTTAATAAAAACAATCGGGTCACAGTGCAGACAAGCACTGGGAAAAATGCATAAGACCCATATTAAATCCTAGTGGCTTCCCTTAATGTGATTTTTTTTTTTTTTTTTTTGGGACAACGATTTGTGGTAGTGATGCCCTCACTATCATGGGTCGTGATAGATCCTCGTACCATGAGTTGGTTTCCTGCAATTAAACCATCAACGCTGGAAACTAAAAGGGATAACTCGGGGTCTATGGTCCATACAAAAAATATGAACAAATGGGCTCAAAACCGTAGTGAAAACCGCTTACTGCATGGATGCCCTCTGCGCATTGTTAACCATATTCCATGGTCATCAACTTCAGCAGTGGCATCAGTGCTTAATGAACAACGTAACCACGATAGCATCCTAATCATCCACCTACAACTGTACTTAACCTATTCGCACCTTAGGCATCCAACTACAACATAACTTCAATAGCACCATAAACCTCATCCGCAACTGTACTTAACCTATACGCACCATATGCATCGTCCTACAACCTAACCACAATAGCATCATAATCATCCACCTACAACTGTACTTAACCTAGACCCACCATATGCATCATTCCACAACCTAACCACGATAGCATCCTAATCATCCACCTACAACTGTACTTAACCTATTCGCACCTTAGGCATCCAACTACAACATAACCTCAATAGCACCATAAAACTCATCCGCACTGTACTTAACCTATACGCACCATATGCATCCACCTACAACACAACCGCAATAGCATCATAATCATCCACCTGCAACTGTACTTAACCTATACACACCATATGCCCCAACCCATCGGGTAATTTCAACCGGCATCATCTTCATCAGTGTCATCCGTCCTTCCTGCACAACATAACCTCAATAGCATCATAATCATCCTCCAACAACTGTACCTACCTTATACGTCTATATGCATTCACTCATACGGTAACATCCAAAAGCACCCGATTCATCAACCTACAACACCCCCAACCTATACGGCAACATCAAAAAAACACCAAATTCATCAATCTACAACACGCTCAACCTATACGGAAACATCAACAGCACCAGATTCCTCAACCTACACCGTCATCAACCTACACCGGAACCTCAATAGCAACCTCTCCCTCAGTGCATCCACCAAAAACCAGCTTTACCGACATCAGAGTAGTTTTTGTTGTATCGTAATTATTATTCTTATGAAGTATATTTAGGATTATATATGCAAGAGATAATATTATATACTCCCCATCATTATAGACAACAGCATCGACGCGAGGAGGCCTCATCGACATCGCTGCTGCATTCGGGGTAAGTCCAAAGTTTCCATTTTCATTTGGTTTTAAGTTTGATCTTGCATATACGGATGTAGATGTTTAGAACATTTTTTTTTCTATTCTATATATAATAAGTCTATCATGTATAATATATGGGTATGTATATATATATATATATGTATACATGTATATGTATGTGTATGTATGTGTATGTATGTGTATGTATGTGTGTATTTATGTGTATATATCTATGATATTTATATCTATCCATAATATATTTGTCCCCCCTTAACGTAACGATGGTCTTAGGAACCAATTTCATCAATCCATTGTCATTTGTGGATTGTAAATTATAGAAATCAAAGATTGTACCTAGGAAGTTTTATTCTTTTTACGTTTAGATATTATAAAATAATATTATTATGGCAATTGAAAATAATCTATTACCTTATTATAATTATAATCCGTAGTGTTCCAATATTACTCTTATAGCTTAAGTTCGGTATCTGTATATTTTCAATCGTGAGAGAATAAGTAATAATCTGAATGAATAATCCTTATTATTTCCGTTCCAATTCACGTTTGAAGATATATAATTTCCAATTTATGTTAATATTACAGCTTTTCGTAAGGTTTAAGTAATTTCTATTTAGATTTGCTTATAAGATTGTTCCTAGTTAGTATTTAATATTTACGGTCTACGATTAGCCTTTTTCTAAGGTGTTGTTTAATTTTAACTCATTGAATTATATATTTGCCTGATATAATAATAAAATATGGTTTAATTAAGAATGAATGCTTAAACAGTTTTTCTGAATGGTATGGTGTAGCTGAAATAGACTGGTCGATTTAGGGATCCTACTCCCCAATTACGCTCGTAGGATACAGGTTTAGGGAGGGTAAAGAAGCGTGGTTTCTCAAAACATCCGAGAAACACATTTAGTGAGCAAAAGATAATTAATACCTTTTTTTCTATCCCAAATTAGTATTATAGAGGGGCTTGATTTTGTTTTCTATTGTTTTGATCTGTACTACTCAGGACCACATAGAGTAACAATAATAAGTGAAACAATAGGGAGTCTTTATAAAACAGTGTGTAATACGACTCAGGCGGCTAGAACTAGGTCAAGATCCCCCCACCCGACTGCTAGCTAGCAAATTATAGGCTCCCGCCGAACTGTTTTAGTCCGACACTTTATGAACGGATACATAATTTGCTTGTGTATCTGATTAAAACTAGTTGACATCGCATGTGTACAGTACATAATTTAATTAATATGGCGCGGTGTCTACGTATTTCATAATATAAAATAATATGGCGCCCTGTGTACATTGTACATTCCATAATATAATAATTATGGCGCTCTTTTGTAGACTAACATTACATAATTAATAAACATAGTGCCCTGTGTACCTGGTACCTTACATATTAAATAATATGGCCCTGTCGACGTGTACATTACATATATATTAAATGGCGCCCAACGTGGGGCTAGAATCTTAAATTTTGGTTTGAGTTCTAGTCTCCAATAAAATTCTTTTCTTTAATTTCATTTTAGCGTTCAATTTTACAGTGAAATTTTTAACGGTAGTGTAATGCAAGAACTATCTCTGCAAATAATCTATGTATATATTCAGGAATTTTAGGTATTTGAGGAATTTAAGTTCGAGTATCCTAACCGAATATCAATGCATCTATGTTTTGTTGGGAAAGGGAAGTAGTGCATTGTTACTAATTTCATCAAAATTTGCAGTGTGATATTGTTTAATTGTAGTTGAACAAATTCGTAGTTACCAAACTAGTAGCTGTTGAGATCTATATATTAATTTGATTCTTTCGAATTAATATCCACTGCTACTAAGTAGACCTGAAGTACACTAAAATTATTTGATAAAGGTTGATTTCGATTCCAATTGAACAATGTTTTACACAAATATACCATAGACCAGTCTTGTATTCCAGTGTTAATTATTCTTGCTCGTTTACTTCAGTCTTATTTCGGTGAACCATATAAGAGAATTTTTCTAGTGAATCTATAAATACATTTTTATTTTTATTTATTTTTTTTTTGACGTGGTATTTAAAAAAAAAAAAAGGAGAAAAAAAAGAAAAAATTTTTTTTATTATTACTATATTTTTTTTTTGTATTAACATTAAGAAATTTCGTTAAACATGTCGTTGCCCAGGACTCCTCCCCATTCCTCAATGTCTGTGACGATCACGTCGTCTAATCAAATCCCAGCTGGTTTATCGGATCTAACCTGTCCTATCTGCACAGATAAAATGGATGAAAAGGTTCCACGTATGATTTTAAATCGTTGTAATCACATCTTTCATAGGACATGTATAGAGAATAGCCTTGCTAATGCAAAAGAATGCCCTGTTTGTAAACAAACTTGTGAATTAGAAGATCTGAGGAAAATAACTTTTCCTTTTAAACTGAATGTACAGAAACCAAAGAGCAAACTTCGCGGTGCTCATTCTAGACCATATCACACCAGAAGCTTAAGTAAAAATGTCTTTCAAGAACCAAGTACTCCTATTGTCGATATTAGCTCTAATGACACGACTGAGCAAAGATTGTCACAAGAGGAAAATCTTTCTCAGGTAGAGAATAATAATAATTCCGAATTAAGTCAGAATGTCGTACTTAATTATGAACAAATTAATAAGATGATCGAGACAAATTTGAACAAAGCATTAGAAAATTTCACTTTGTCCCAACCTCCATCCCTTGATGAGCACTATGTCAACCAATTGATTGAGTTTAATGTGCGTAGAGTTTTTAATAATTTCAACCTTTTGCCTAATCATGAGAGTCATAGGCAGGCGCAAATATCTTCTAATAATCAAGCGGCTAATAGGTATACTGGCTATCAGAACAATGTTCTTCATAATTATCATATCCCCGAAAGTAATCAGTCACAGAGTAGACAAGCGAATTGTGTTAACAATAGTAATCGTACTTTTTCAAACCAACAGTCCCCGAATAATTTGAATAGTTTCCACACGAATTCTTTAAGTTCTCAGAATTCGAATTACTACAATGATAAAATAACGTCGATAATTCAGAACTGGTGTTTGAAATTTGATGGGTCACCTTCAGGATTAAATGTAGAAGAGTTTTTATACCGGTTAAAGTCTCTAACCAGAGATAACTTTAACGGAGATTTTGGTATTATATGCAAAAATTTACATATTCTCTTGGCTGGCAAAGCGCGTGATTGGTATTGGCGCTATCATAAGCAGGAAAATGGCCAGATCAACTGGAATGAATTTTGTGAGTGTATTCGTTCTCAATACAAGGATTTCAAATCTACGTTTGATATTCGAGAAGAAATAAGGAATCGCAAACAAAAGCCTGGAGAATCGTTTGATGTATTCTTTGAAGCTGTTTCGTCAATTATGGATAGATTACCATCCGCCTTATCTGATATGGAACTAATTGAAATCATTACCCGCAACTTACATCCAGAAATCAGGAAAGAACTGCTTTACATACCTATTCATTCGGTAGCACATCTAAGGAAACTAGTTCAAATGCGAAAAACATTCTATGATGACGAGAATGTAAAAAGAAATTTTAATCGAAACATTAACCCTCAGATGGTACGAAGACAAATCGCTGAAGTCGATATGGAAGCCAGTGAACCTGAATGTATTTCATCGGATGTAGTTGTAGCTGCAATTCAGAAAACATATTCTCTAAGATGTTGGAATTGCGATAGAATTGGTCACGTATGGGAAGATTGTTTATTTGAAAGAAATATATTTTGTTATGGCTGTGGCGCTAAAAATACTTACAAGCCACAATGTCTTAAATGCAAGGAAAGAAAGTATTCAAAAAACTACCACAATCAACCACCGATGAATCCCAACACTTAGCTATTCCGAATCGTATTGTAGTAGATGGCGACCACAATACATTACCAGATTCTCGTTTATTACTAAATTCTACTGATTTTAACTATTCTAATAAAGATATAAAAATACTTAAACGTGACTTATCCATCGAAAGCTCTAAATTTGAGAAAGATCCTGATAGAATTATTTTTCCTAGATTACCATACCACAGGAAGTGGGAACGATACCTTGAGAGAAGGAATGAAATTTTCAATGATTTCCAAATAAATTCCATAAATTTGATTAAGAATCCAAAAAGATCAACACTACGATTAAGGAAGTTTTATAAATCTCGAAAATTATGTTCCAAAATTTTAATTTCAGCTGTTATTAGCAACGCAAAATATAATAGATTTTATGCGAACATTTCGTTTTTAGATTTTACAGAATATGGGTTGTTAGATACAGGAGCGAGTATTAGCTGCATTGGTTCAGATTTAGCCCTTGAAGATTTTTCCAGATACCCAAATTTTTCAAAATGTAAGACCTTAGTAAAAACGGCAGACGGAGTCGCTCAAAAGGTTATAGGTTGGTTAAATGTAAAGGTCACTTACAAGAACACTACGAAACCACTAAATTTATTCATAATACCCTCAATATCGCAGAGGCTCATATTAGGAATAGATTTCTGGAAAGCGTTTAGTTTATTACCCCATATGATTATGTCGGCTGATATAATTGATAAGTCTGTATTAAATTCACCTGTTTTTTTCCACGCAGAGGCCTGATAACTCTTTGGGATCCATGGAAAGAAATGATTCAACTTTGTCAAGCGAATATTGTGATTTAACTGAAAGGCAAAGACATCAAATTGATACAGTAATTTCTTTATTTCCAAATTTTGCTAATCAAGGACTAGGTAGGACAAGTTTGCTAAGCCATTCGATAGACGTAGGAAATTCTAAACCAATCAAACAAAGATTCTATCCTGTTTCCCCTGCTGTAGAGAAGTTAATGTTTAAGGAAATCGATAGAATGTTGGCTCTTGTTGTTATTGAACCATCCAATTCACCTTGAAGTTCTCCAATGCGACTTGTGATAAAGCCAAATAAAGTTCGTCTTTGTCTGGATGCAAGGAAGGTTAATAGTGTTACCAAGAAAGATGCATATCCGTTACCATCAATCGAAGGAATTTTTGCTCGTCTTCCAAAAGTTAATATCATTTCCAAATTAGATCTGAAAGATGCGTATTGGCAGATACCATTAGATGATGAATCAAAACCTCTGACTGCGTTTACTGTGCCGGGGAGACCACTTTATCAGTTTACTGTGATGCCATTTGGACTATGTAATGCACCGCAAACTATGTGCCGGCTTATGGATGATCTTATTCCAGCGGATTTAAAGAATCGTGTATTTTGATACCTTGATGACCTGATAATTTTATCTGAAAATTTTGAAGAGCATCTTAGTGTATTAGTACGCATATCTGAACAGTTTCGCAAAGCAAACTTAACACTGAATATTGAGAAAAGTAAATTTTGTGTGAAGAAAGTCAAGTACTTAGGTTATATAATAGGTGATGGCGGTATTATTACTGATCCAGTGAAGGTGAGTGCCATTCGTGATTGGCCTGTACCCAAGAATATTAAGCAAGTACGTGGATTTTTAGGTTTAGCCGGATGGTACCGACGTTTTATTAAGAATTTTTCCAGTATTGTTTTCCCGATTTCCGAAACCTTGTCATCTAAAAAGAAATTCATTTGGACTCCAGAAGCGCAAACAGCTTTCGAACAAATTAAAAATGTATTATCATCAGCCCCCGTACTAAGTAATCGAGCCGTGATTGTCCAATTGGACGAAAACAACGAAGAAAAGCCAATTGCATACATGAGCAAAAAGTTGAATTCCGCACAAAGAAATTACAGCGTGACTGAACGTGAGTGCTTAGCAGCCATTGAAGCAATACAAAGATTTAGATGTTATTTAGAGCTTCAAGAATTTGAGGTAATAACGGATCATTCGAGTCTTGTATGGCTAATGAGACAGCCTAATTTAAGTGGCAGAGTGGCTCGATGGGTATTCGTCGTATAAATTTACCATCAGTCACCGAAAAGGCAAAGAAAATGTTATACCTGAAGCACTCTCTAGAATCCCAGGTGAAGAAATTTCTTCTATATATTAGTCAGAACCAGAAATTGATTTAGATTCACCCTATTTTGATAGTGACGAATACATTAAGTTGAAGAAAAAAATAGAGAATAATAAAGAAAAGTACCCGGATATCAAAATAGTGGATAAATATATATATATCAGAAACGAACATTATGATGGCACTGAATACAATGAAAATTTATCGTGGAAACTTTGGGTTCCTAACGGACTCCAACATTCTATAATTAGTCGATTTCATGATTCAACCATTGCTTCACATGGAGGAATGCATAAAACGTTAGAATTGATAAAACGAACTTTCTTTTGGACAGGAATGGTTAAAGATGTTAGAACTTTTGTTCGAAGCTGTGAAACTTGTAAGACTACAAAACACCCTAACTTCATCATGAAGCCTGAAATGGGTAAGCAGATTGTAACTTTCCGCCCCTTTCAAAGATTATATGTTGACCTAATCGGACCTTATCCACGGAGTAAATCAGGACATATCGGAATTCTAATTGTGCTTGATCATTTAAAGAAATTTCCATGGCTACATTACTTAAAAAAATTTACATCTTCTCCTATTAAAGAGTTTTTGGAAAAACAAATATTTCATATTTATGGTGTACCGGAAGTTGTCGTAAGTGATAATGGTTCCCAGTTTAAAGCGAACGATCTCAATGCATATTTCACCTCATTGGGGATACAGCACAGCTATACGGCTGTGTATTCGCCTCAGTCAAATGCGTCTGAAAGAGTAAATCGATCTATTATAGCTGCTATAAGGGCTTATCTAAAACTAGACCACTCCAAATGGGACGAAAACTTAAGTGCAATTAGTTGCTCCCTTAGAAACGCATATCATCAATCAATAAAAATGTCACCTTATCACGCGTTATTTGGACTTAATATGATAACCCATGGATCTGCTTACGGTGTACTGAGAAATTTAAAACTGCTTGGCGAACCAAATATTAATTTATCGCGAGAGAATAATCTACAATTAGTAAGGGCTGATATACAGAAACATTTAAGGCGTGCTTATGAACAAAATCAGCGAACATATAATTTAAGAACCCGACCAGAAACGTTCCACATCGGCCAAGAGGTATTAAGAAGAAATTTTGTGCAAAGTAGTATGGAGAAACATTTTAACGGCAAATTAGCGCCAGTCTTCGTGAAGGCAAGAGTTAAAGAGAAACTAGGAAGACATTATTATGGATTAGAGGATTTAGAAGGAAAGCCAGTTGGTACATACCATGCTAAGGATATTCGTTCCTAGGGTTACACTTTCCCGATTGCTAGAGAATTATGAAAATTAACTAAAACTTAATGATGTCGTTCTTTTTCTTCCTAACATGATGGGCAATTGCTTCATGTTATGCAGTTTGTGGTGAACGACTGGAAAAGAAAAAAAATTCTCAATATCTCTTTCACATTTGGAAAAAGGGTTAAGTCATTGATAGCTGTCAGTTAGAACATTCAAGTTTGGATATTTCTGACAGAAAATTTTGTTTCGCATTTTTTAGGCAATTGCCAGGTTATTAATAATGTTGCGACGGTTATTTTCTTGAAAAGGGAATTTCTATTGTTGAACGGAGGAATTCTGATAAAGTTGTTGTTACTTTAATTTTTGCTAATAGGAAAAGAAAAAAAAAGAAAAGAAATTTTCTCAAAATTCCCAAATATGCTATTGAGCGATGCCATGTCATACGTATTTTTTTTATTCGGCCGGTCAATTGGTAATGTTGCCACTGACTGAACGAAGATTTAGCATGCAACTCTAACTAACGGTGATTTTCGTAGAAGCTTTCGTTCTATTCAACTAAAAGTCTTCTCAAAAAGTTACTTAAGCTTCAGCATAGGGAAAAACGCCCTCTTTTACATTTTATCTCAAGTGATAGCTGACCGAAACAACATCCTCGGTCAAAGCAACCAGTTGTTTGAAGAAATAACTAGACGACAGAGAGCAACAAGAGAATAGAAAGGAACAAAAAGAATTTAACATCTTGGTAGGGTAACGGGTTGGTGGCGGCCAATGATAACGGCCCAGCATAGCACCGCATGGATGCCCTCTGCGCATTGTTAACCATATTCCATGGACATCAACTTCAGCAGTGGCATCAGTGCTTAATGAACAACGTAACCACGATAGCATCCTAATCATCCACCTACAACTGTACTTAACCTTTTCGCACCTTAGGCATCCAACTACAACATAACCTCAATAGCACCATAAACCTCATCCGCAACTGTACTTAACCTATACGCACCACATGCATCATCCTACAACCTCACCACAATAGCATCATAATCATCCACTTACAACTGCACTTAAGCTAGACGCACCATACGCATCATCCTACAACCTAACCATGATAGCATCATAATCATCCACCTACAACTGTACTTAACCTACTCGCACCTTAGGCATCCAACAACAACATAACCTCAATAGCATCCTAATCATCCACCTACAACTTGGCATCAGTACTTAATGAACAACGTAACCTCAATAGCATCATCATCATCCACCTACAACATAACCTCAATAGCACCATAAACCTCATCCGCAAATGTACTTAACCTAGACGCACCATATGCATCAACCTACAACATAACCGCAATAGCATCATAATCATCCACCTACAACTTGGCATCGGTACATAATGAACAACGTAACCTCAATAGCACCCTCATCATCCACCAACAACATAACCTCAATAGCATCATAAACCTCATCCGCAACTGTACTTAACCTATTCGCACCTTAGGCATCCAACTACAACATAACCTCAATAGCACCATAAACCTCATCCGCACTGTACTTAACCTATACGCACCATATGCATCCACCTACAACACAACCGCAATAGCATCATAATCATCCACCTGCAACTATACTTAACATATACACACCATATGCCCCAACCCATCGGGTAATTTCAACCGGCATCATCTTCATCAGTGTCATCCGTCCTTCCTGCACAACATAACCTCAATAGCATCATAATCATCCTCCAACAACTGTACCTACCTTATACGTCTATATGCATTCACTCATACGGTAACATCCAAAAGCACCCGATTCATCAACCTACAACACCCCCAACCTATACGGCAACATCAAAAAAACACCAAATTCATCAATCTACAACACGCTCAACCTATACGGAAACATCAACAGCACCAGATTCCTCAACCTTCACCGTCATCAACCTACACCGGAACCTCAATAACAACCTCTCCCTCAGTGCATCCACCAAAACCAGCTTTACCGACATCAGAGTAGTTTTTGTTGTATCGTAATTATTATTCTTATGAAGTATATTTAGGATTATATATGCAAGAGATAATCAGGTATGTGATGAAAAACGATCGTTTTAAAAAAGCAAATCAATAATGAAAACGACTTAGATGTGATGAATATTGATTGGTTTCATATTCCAATTATTGCTTCATCCCATATTATTTCTCTGAAAAATGCAACACGATATCAACAATAAATACAACTTCTGTATTAGCTTACCACAAATTTACCAAAATATAAAAATTACATTTTCAAATTATTTTTTTTAATTTGCTTGAACTGAAAATAAAAGTTATAATGGCGTTTGTTGTAGCAGCAGCTTTAGTGTTGATGGATGAAGAACACAGGATGAAAAACATACAAAGGAAGCACTTGCGAGATAAATCGAATCCATTGGACTTACCTGAAGACGTGTAAGTAAATATTTTTTTTTTATTTCCTATATTATTTTTATACAGATTCCTCCAATGCTACCGTCTAAATAAAGACGGTTTCATGATCGTTTTGAATTTAATTGGGCAGAACGATATAAACACTTCAATACCACTTCCGTTACAATTGGCAGATGCGCTAAGATTTTTCGCTGAAGGTTGCTTCCAGCGATCTGTTGGAAATGATGCACATATTTAAATGCTTCGAACAACGGTTTCAAAATTATTAACAACTCTCTTACCGTGCTTAGAAAGAAAACTTGTTAAAAAAATTTTAAATTAAAATCAACTGATGAAGACTTAACAATATCAAAAAAGTTTTTTTATGAAAAGCATGGTATGCCAGGTATTGTTGGATGCATAGACGGAACACATATTCCAATAAAAAGGCCTTCCAATGAGGAATATCTTTATTTCA
Organism: Sarcophaga subvicina; assembly: GCA_936449025.2. NCBI lineage: Eukaryota > Metazoa > Arthropoda > Insecta > Diptera > Sarcophagidae > Sarcophaga > Sarcophaga subvicina. Next base: position 42,432 of record OW388085.2, on the reverse strand, counting down.
ATAGAAAGGGCTACTACAGCATAAATGCCATGACTGTAAGTATTTAATTTGATTAAATGTATACAAAAGCATTTAAATTACATTTTTTCTATTTAGATATGTGATTACAAAACAAATATCAAGAGTGTTGATGCCACTAGGCCAGGATCTAGCCACGATTTGTATGGAACATGAGCAAAGCTTACAGCTTTTTTGAATCCAAATACGAAAATGGAGAACATGGATCGTGATTATTAGCGGATTCAGGATATGCCCTACAGCCATTTGTTATGACCCCTTACAGGTCCCCCAGCACACTTAACCAACGAACTTTCAACAAAAAACATGTCTTAGCAAGAAATGTTGTGGAAAGGACCATTGGAATATTAAAGAGTATTTAGATGCTTGTCTCGCACTCTTTGGTATTCACCACTGAAGGTTGTTCAAATTATTAATATCTGTTGTGCCTTACATAATCTGTGCAATTTCTTAAAACTTGAAAATGTTTCTGAAATTGTGGAAGAAGTAGGTGGTGACGACAACTCTGAAGTAAGTGAGGAAACTGATGACCAGATCGATGAAGGTAATATGGTTGCAGTAAGAAATAATATTGCGGACCGTTTATCTATATAATAAAAATATGAAACAACTATTTTAAACACAAAAAATTCATTTATATTAACGTAAAAATAATAGCAACAAAAAATTCATTCAATGTAAAAATAATAGTAACTTAAAAAAATAAAGCTTAAATTTATATATAATTATTTTGGAAGCTTATCTTTTAATTGTTCTAATTCTAATTGTTTTTGTTTAATTTCTACATCTATTTTTTTCAGTTGGTTTTTTTCTATTGCTGCTTTTTCCATTTGTTTATGGTGACGCTTAAGCTCGCTAGTAAGGCCTTCTATGGATTTATAGACACGTCTGTTATGACTTGCTATTAAATTTATATTATGCCTTTAATATACTGCTTTAGGTGGTCCTTTATATTATCTGACGATTTTGTAACTCTCGTATCATCATCGGAAGATGACGAAGTATTCTCAGCTCCCGCTGATTTTGCATTTGCAATGCCCTCAACAAATGCATACAAACCACATATTTGGCCTACTGTTTCCTCCTTTTTTGAAATATAAATTTGGTTATACGGACCACCACCTGTTGCCACAACTTCCTTCTTGTTAATTGCAATTTTTCTTTTAACAGCAGCTTTCCAGCATGTCCATATCTTTAAAGCATAAAATTTAGATATATATTTAAATAAAATTATTTTAATTTACCTTTTTCCATCCAGTTAGGTCATGCATTGGGGGACCTAAACTATTTAGCTCTTTAACTAGATCCTTCCAAAAGTTATCCACATCGATTTCATCACCTCGTGTGAATCCTCTAGCCAAATTCGTGTGATTTTGCATAAACTCTATTAATGCGTCCTCTTGTCTTTCATTTTTGTGTATTCCCCTAGAATACATATACAAATTTTTATTTTTTTTGAACACTTATTAGGCCAAAAAAATTCTACTTACATTTATTTTTAAGTAAAAAAAGTTTTAAATGAAAATTTGAAAATGAAAAATTACGAAAAAACTTTTGGTATGATCTTGTTTTAAAAGCAATTTCAAACAGATTAAATCGTTTTTCATCACATAGCAAAACTATTGGTTTTTACTTGAAACAAAATGGAATTTGAAATCAATTGACAAATCGATGTTGCCAGATGCATCACATCTTTTATTGGTTTCAAATCGTTTTTGTTTCTTAATCGTTTTTCATCACATACCTGAATATTATATACTCCCCATCATTATAGACAACAGCATCGACGCGACGAGGCCTCATCGACATCGCTGCTGCATTCGGGGTAAGTCCAAAGTTTCCATTTTCATTTGGTTTTAAGTTTGATCTTGCATATACGGATGTAGATGTTTAGAAATATTTTTTTCTATTCTATATATATATAAGTCTATCATGTATAATATATGGGTATGTATATATATATATATAGATATGTATACATTTATATGTATGTGTATGTATGTGTGTATTTATGTGTATATATCTATGATATTTATATCTATCCATAATATATTTATCCCCCCTTAACGTAACGATGGTCTTAGGAACCAATTTCATCAATCCATTGTCATTTGTGGATTGTAAATTATAGAAATCAAAGATTGTACCTAGGAAGTTTTATTCTTTTTACGTTTAGATATTATGAAATAATATTATTATGGCAATTGAAGTAGAAAGGCGTTAGAATGTTTATTTTTCCTTGAAAATAATCTATTACCTTATTATAATTATAATCCGTAGTGTTCCAATATTACTCTTATAGCTTAAGTTCGGTATCTGTATATTTTCAACCGTGAGAGAATAAGTAATAATCTGAATGAATAATCCTTATTATTTCCGTTCCAATTTACGTTTGAAGATATATAATTTCCAATTTATGTTAATATTACAGCTTTTCGTAAGGTTTTGGTAATTTCTATTTAGATTTTCTTATAAGATTGTTCCTAGTTAGTATTTAATATTTACGGTCTACGATTAGCCTTTTTCTAAGGTGTTGTTTAATTTTAACTCATTGAATTTTATATTTTCCTGATATAATAATAAAATATGGTTTAATTGAGAATGAATGCTTAAACAGTTTTTCTGAATTCTCTTGTATGGTGTAGCTGAAACAGACTGATAGATTTAGGGATCCTACTCCCCAATTACGCTCGTAGGATACAGGTTTAGGGAGGGTAAAGAAGCGTGGTTTCTCAAAACATCCGAGAAACACATTTAGTGAGCAAAAGATAATTAATACCTTTTTTTTCTATCCCAAATTAGTAGTATAAAGGGGCTTGATTTTGTTTTCTTTTGTTTTGATCTGTACTACTCAGGACCACATAGAGTAACAATAATAAGTGAAACAATAGGGACTCTTTATAAAACAGTGTGTAATACGACTGAGGCGGCTAGTACTAGGTCAAGATCCCCCCCACCCGACTGCTAGCTAGCAAATTATAGGCTCCCGACGAACTGTTTTAGTCCGACACTTTATGAACGGATACAAAATTTGCTTGTGTATCTGATTAAAACTAGTTGACATCGCATGTGTACAGTACATAATTTAATTAATATGGCGCGGTGTCTACGTATTTCATAATATAAAATAATATGGCGCCCTGTGTACATTGTACATTCCATAATATAATAATTATGGCGCTCTTTTGTAGACTAACATTACATAATTAATAAACATAGTGCCCTGGTACCTTACATATTAAATAGCTTGCTAATATAGGTAGTACAGATTGTATAGCTTGCTAGTATAGCTAGTAAAGCTTGCTAGTGTAGCTAGTACAGCTTACTAGTATAGCTAGTACAGTTTGTATAGCTTGCTAGTATAGCTAGTACAGCTTGCTACTATAGCTAGTACAGATTGTATAGGTTGCTGGTATAGTGTTTCATGCGAAGAGGTATGAAAGTAATGAAAAAAATGGTTATAAACTACAGTCAAAAGAACAAAAACCTAATCAGTGTAAGATTGGAAGAAGATTTGTAAGCAACTTAATAAACAAATTATATGTTGAATTACATCCACATGGTTATCAGTTTTGTGGACCTGGTACAAAACTTCAAAAACGAATAGCAGGAATAAAGGAAATAAAGGAATAATTTATTGGATGCAGATTGTAGAAAATACTCGTACTCAAAGTCAAAGGATATAGACACAAGCCATCAAGCAGATCGTGATCAGGTATAAATCAGATCGTGATCAGATAGCAAGCAGTTCCTGATCGGATATAAAGCAGATCGTAATCAGATACAAAGCAGATCATAATCAGATAGCACACAGATCATAACCATATCAAAATCAATATCAAAAATTATTATAATGTCTAAAAATTATCATAATAAAGTGTTGGAAGATCTTGTAAAGACAAGGGCTGTTCTTAAGAAAAAGTTAAAAAAGATTAAACTGAATCAAATAGATAGAGTTAATTTATTAGAAGATACCTTTCAACCAATAACAAAACCACTTAAAAAAACATTGGAAAACTTAAAGATAAACATAAGGATATAGACAACACTATTAATGATAACGATGATTATGATGATGTAAATGATGATAATGAAAACATCCCAAAACTTGAACATAAGCATAAGAGTAGTATGTTTATGGCGGTTCGGGAACACTTTTTCCATACAAATTTGCGAGCATGCATAGCTGGGAGTTATGAATTGAATTGCGTGCGATCGGTCTATAGGTTTGTAACATGTATTATGAAAAGGTAATGCTTTTTAATGTGTGTATGTGTGTGTTAATATTTGAGATCACGCAGGGCTGTTAGTTATGAAGTGAATTGTGTACGATGGGTCTATAGTTTGTAACATGTATTATGAAAAGGTAATGCTTTTTAATGTGAGTGTGTGTGTGTGAAACTGTACTTGGAATGTTGTGCTATTGTTTATTTTATTTTTATTTTTTGTAAGATTTAATATTGAATAAATAGAAATATAGTTGAACGCGTTCCTGTTGTGCACAGCTGGCAGTTTTTGAATTTTATAAAATTTTTCCATAAAAATTTGGGAGCATGCCTACGCTACAGAATGTCATTTTTGGTTAGTCGATAGGTTTGTATGATTTATCGTTGAAGAAATAGTTATATAGTTGTACGTGTTGTTGTTGTTGTTTTAATTGTTATTGTTTAGATAGATCTTCTGGGTTTTGGTGGAGGCTGATGTGATAACTCCTCCCAGGTTGAGTTATAGGTATGTAACATTTGTTAGAGAGGGTTAGAGAAGGTAGGGTTGTGCAGGGTGATTGTGACGGCGTTTATGATGGTTGTTTTATGGCTTCATATTTTTGTTTTTAAAAGTAAAATAAATATTTTTTAGGTATGTAACATATATTAGAGAGAGATGTAGGGTTATGTAGGGTGATTGTGATGCATTTATGTCGATTGTTTAGTTTATTCAATGCAAAACGTATATCAAGTTATGTACTGTTTTGACGCGTGTAGGCAAAAAATATTTCATATGTTTTTCATTGTGATATTAGATCTGCTGAATTCTCACGCTTTACCAGGTGTGATTAATGTTGAAATAAAAAAATGTTTAATTTGTTTTATTTTTATATTAATAGTTTTATTGGGGAAAATACAAAAAATTTTATACTAAAATTTATACTAAATACATTTCTTATGATTATAATTAAATTTTATTAAAAGTATAGTTTTTACATTTGAATACATAATAGAAATTTATTATATTTCTTCAGATTTTTACAGGTTCAAATTTAAAAATACTTTTATAAAGATTAAAAAGTTTAAGTGTTAACAAGTATTGTGTATAGAATGTTTGGCATCGACAAATGTTGAAAGGTTGTAAATATGTATTTTCACAGTTAGATCTATGTATGGTATTATTAATACATATAAATGGATAATTTAAATAATTATAAGTTCTTAATTCATTTATAAGTTTAATAAATAAATCTATATGTTCCCTATCAATCTGATTACTATGTTCTGTTAATAGTTCTTCCAATTCAGCTTTTATATTTAGTATTTCTAGTATATCGACGTTTTTGTGGTTATAGCGATAACAGTATTATTTATATAAAATATCGAGTTACATACTGTCTGACGCGTGCACCAACATGCGCGAGCATACAGGCGCTGATTCAGCATAATTATTTTCCCATCAAATTGTTGTAATTGAGCCGATGCAGGTGCGAAGCAAAATATGTCGTTAACTTGTACCAGTGTTGCAAAACTGAAATTTTGAAATTGTACTGAATTATAACTGAAAAAGTACTCTTTTACATCAAATAGTAGTAAAAAGTACTCTTTTGCATCAAATAGTAGTAAAAGTACTCTTTTGCATCAAATAGTAGTAAAAAGTACTCTTTTGCATCAAATAGTAGTAAAAAGTACTCTTTTGCAAGAAATAGTACTTTTATACTGAAAAGTACTGAAAAAGTACTAAAGTACTGAAAAAAGTACTAAAGTACTGAAAAAAGTACTAAGGTATTGAAAAAAGGACTAAAGTACTGAAAAACGTACTAAAGTACTGAATTTATCAACACAGACTTGTATATTATTAAAATTACAATTTGGTGTAAATAACGGTAGTTGTTAGTTAACAGAAACATTTCTGTTTAAGAAAATCCATTTAACACATTATAAACAAACAAATAAATACATAGGAAATGGCTGGCGGTTTTATTTCTGAATTTTGTAAAACAGTATTCACTCTGAATAGGAATTTAAGAAGACATATTAGATTATATCATGATGGACCATCCACATCATTTAAATGTAAAACATGTAATAAATATTTTTCGAATCATGCGGAATGACATCGACACTCACATTCTCACACTGAAGATAACAAAAACGGTGAAATTAGTGTTTATTGTGAGTATTGTACGAAATATATTCTAAAAACAAATTGGCATTATCATAAAAGAACAAATGGACACAAACTTAAATGTGCTGAGAAACCAGATAATAGCTTGGATGTTGATGGTGTTAAATGTATAAAATCATCGTTTAATAATAGAATTATCACATATTTGAAAACAATAACAAAAATAGTTTAATACCTGAAAACATTTTAACGGAAATCAGAGACAAAATAATTAAATTATTCAGTGATGTGATTAAACAATATGAAAGCAACTATGTTAATAAAGGATGATGAAGATAATTGTATGATTGAAGTAAAGTCTCATCAGACTAAAATGAGTATTCTTAGTATATATTCAACAAGAGATGACATTCTTAATACTTACAACGAGCAATGTGATGTTATAATTAAAAAGATGAGTGAATTTCAGGAGCGTGACAGCGGTTGGACATTAATTGAAATATCACGTCTTGAGATAAACATTAATCAATATAAATGTATAAAAGGTTCTCAATACATCCCCCTACCACCGAAAATACATAGAAAGTTTGCCTGTATCAATGTTAAAAATAATGATGAGTATTGCTTCAAGTGGGCAATAATATCAGCATTATATCCAATTGAAGACAATTCATATAGAATGACGTCCTATAATGTTTTTAATATAGAAGATGAAACCATAAGACTGGAAAATAATATTGAATTAAATTTTAAGAACTTGAACTTTCCGCTTCCAGTTAATCAGATAAAAGTATTTGAGACCAACAATCATGAAATGAGTGTTAATGTGTTTGCATTAGACAATGCGAATAATATAGTCGGTCCTTATTATTTTTCCCAACAAGAAAAATCTAAACATATAAACTTGCTGTTGTTGGAAGATGGTGAAAAATTCCATTATGTATGTATAATATATATGTATATATACATCAAATTTATACACAAAATATTAGTAAACTAACATTAAGTTATTTAGATGATAAGAGATATATTAAAGAAAACGGTATCAATACATATGCCTGGGAACATTATAAAATAAATTCTACCAATATCAGTTAACATCAATCTATATCTATCAATATCAGTTAACAACTCTAATTCTATTTCAGTTGTTTTTAACATTGCATCCCAGGATAGACCAGGAGTAGTATAATATTGAGAGGGATCTAAATTATAAATGTTTTTACATACTTGTCGAAAATTTTCAAATATGTCACAGAGCAAAAGAACGTCTACCTTTAAATATAAAAGTAAATAATCCTTTAATGTTATACATTTAAATATCTTCCATACTTTTTGAGCATGTTCATAATCATCTACACTACACGACTCGTTAGTTAATTTATTAAAGAAAACTGAAGTGGGAGGTAATTGAGTTTCATTGAGACGATTTTCAGAATCTAAATAGTCGTACGGAAAGACACCTTTACGTTTCATTAAATTGAATTCTTCATCATTTGAATAGTTTGATTTTACTACTGTTAAATCGTTGTCAGATAAATAATTTGCTAATTTCTCTAAACTAGATGGCATAAACCTAAATGAATCGAGAAAACGTAACTCAATAGTTTGTTTTTCATTTACAGTAATTCTTTTTGATATGGATATATAAAGTTCCTTATTTAAAGGTATAATATTTATATCACCTTCAATAGATGAAAGCTCTCTAACAAACAAGTGACAATCATATGCTGAAAGATTATGAAAAAATATAGGAATAAAATTCGCAATTTGATATTCTAAATTACACTTATTATGAGCAGCTCCTCTATATTCACCGGTTAGATGACAATGGTCAGCTACCTTATCTTTATTCGATAAATTTTTTGTAATATGACAAGTCTTGCTTTCATAATTTTGTATCTGTTGAAGTGGCGTTAAGGAATTCATAGGTTTAATAACACTTAAATGTTCAGTGTAAATATCTAAAATATCGTTAACTAAGCTTTTAAAAAAATGTTGTGGTGCATTATTACCATTGTAAATTTTAGAAATATTTAAATCTGAATTATATGAACATTTAGTATAATAACTACAAGCAAATGGAATATGCTTTTGTACTGATTTTACATTTGTTGAATTTTGTACATTAATTGATTCTAAAATACATTCAAAATCAGCATATACAACAAAAGGCACATCCAATTGTTTTTTAAAATTTTTATAACTAAGCATATTGTTTTCTGTACTAGACATTTTAGTTACCATCTTATTACATTCTTTCTTATGATTTTTTAGTGATGAATCATTATGGAAATGTATTAAACATGTATTACATACATGTATCTTATGTTCATGTTTTGTAAGTTGACTTTTAATTAACCTGTAAATGTGAAAAAGGAAAAATTTAATAAGTACAAGTTTTCGACTATCACCTATATATTTCTTTCTTTATATTTACCTTGATATATTTTTAATCCATACATAATGGAATTTTTCACCATCTTCCAACAACAGCAAGTTTATATGTTTAGATTTTTCTTGTTGGGAAAAATAATAAGGGCCGACTATATTATTCGCATTGTCTAGTGCAAACACATTAACACTCATTTCAGGATTGTTGGTCTCAAATACTTTTATCTGATTAACTGGAAGCGGAAATTCAAGTTCTTAAAATTTAATTCAATATTACTTTCCAGTCGTATGGTTTCATCTCCTATATTAAAAACATTATAGGACGTCATTCTATATGAATTCTCTTCAATTGGATATGATGAGTAGTGTGTTTATGTCCATACAAATTTAGGAGCATGCATAGCTGTAAAAGAGTAAGAACATTGCAGAATTGTGAAATGAATTGTGTGCGACCGGTCTTTAGGTTTGTAACATGTATTCTGAAAAGGTAATGCTTTTTAATGTCTATGTGTGTGTTAAAATTTGGGAGAATGCATATCTGGAAAAGAATTAAATCATTTTTATTTTCAATTTTTCCCTACAAATTTGGGATCATACCTGCTTTTTGTTGGTCCTTTCATGATCAAAAGTTGAAGAATTAGAAATATAAACTGATAAGAAATGGTAGATTGGTTGTGTAGTTTTTTTTATTTTTTGTTGATTTAATGTTGAAGAAATAGAAGTAGAAACTGATAAGAAAGGGTAGGTTGGTTGTGCGGTTGTTTTTAAATTGATGAGAAAGAAATGTATAGTTGTGCCTGTGGGTTTTTTTTCACGCATAATAATAATTTTTTCACGCATAATAATTGAATTTACTGATTGATCTACAACACTCCAGAGTATAAATAGACTTGTTTTTAAGGATTTAGAATTATTTTAGTTTTACTGTTTTAAATAAATGAAATTATATATAATAATAAGATTAATTAAAACAAATTAGTTTTTTATTTATTGAAAATTTTATTACATATTTCTTTGTTCAGATTTTTACAGATTCGAATTTAAAAATACGTTTATACAGATTAAATAACTTAAGTGTTAACAAATATTGTGTACAGAATGTTTGACATCGACAAATGTTGAAAGATTGTGAATAAGTATCTTCACAATAATACAAACGTATGACATATTAATACATAAAAATGGATTACTTATTTTACTAATGTTACGTATTCTTAGTTCATTTATAAGTTTCATAAATAAATCTATATGTTTTATTAATAGTTCTTCCAATACAGCTGATGTTACCATTTTTGTTCCCCTTCTTTAAAAATTTAATAGTAGATTGTGTTAGTGCGGGACGATGTACTCTGAATTATTTCATTTCAATTTATATTTATTGAATAAAAATTTTAAACACAAGTGCCCACAATTAAATGTATTAAATTTTTGTTTTCGTTCATAATTATATTCAATAGGAAATTTTAAGTAGTTGACAATCTCAAGTGGTGGTTGTAAGTTTCCAAAGCTATCAAAGTATTCTTTATAGTTGTGGTTTTTATAATATGCTACCCAATGTGTTCCCATACCATTTGAATCATCTAAATTAACAATGCCGCATTCTTGTTTGAATCGTTTAGGTAAAGAATCACGCATGAAAACACCCCCCAAATGTTTGAGATGTCTTCCATATTTATTCAAATCCAAATCTGTTAATGGGCGATTGGGTAGGTTATCTAATAGTTTTTTGGAGCTGGACTATAGTAGGGACCATATCCAGTTTTATATGGTTTGAGGTACAACCCTTTACCCATTGCAATTGATTCCATATATCTATTATGACGGTTAGCTTCAGCCAATTGTTCTTTTCCATTTTTGATAGCATTTACTGCTTTGACAATAGCGGATCCTTCACTTGCCAAACCACCAAGCGCTGACAATGCTGTTAGTACGGGAATAAGTGGAAGAAATCCTCCAATTTTCGGTACCGGTATAACTCTCGGTATTATAATGTCTGCTCCCTCTTTTTTTTTTGAATGAATAGCCTTTTGAGCTATTTTAACAGCATCATTTATATCAAGGGGTTTCTGTTCTTTCAATTGTTCTAAAGTTTTTCTCACAGTAGCTGTGAATAATTTCTTATTACACTTATTCATTTTTCCTTTTCTCATTCTATTTGAATTTTTTCTTTTCTTATGTCTCTGCTCCTTCAAACCTAATCCAAATTTCACTTTAGCTTTCATAGCGTTTGTCACAAACCACGCGTTAGCACGTTCTTTAATATCACTATCTTTAGATTTAACTCGTTGCCAGGCTTTTTCAGCTAATATTTGATCTGCTTGATGTCTTGTGTCTATATCTTTTGATTGTGAATATGCAATATCGTGCTCTCTACAAGCTGCGTCTAATAAATTTATACCCTTATCTCCTCTTGCTAAACGTTTTTCAAGTTTTGGACCAGGTCCACAAAACTGATAAAGAGGTAGATGTAATTCAACAGGTACTTTATTTATTTAGTTGTTTACAAATCCTCTTCTCATCTTACACTGGCTGGGGTTTTGTTTTGACTGTAGATTATAACAAATTTTTTTCGTTACTTTTATACCTCTTCGCAAAAATAGATGAAATCAAGACGATCTCCTATATATACAGCAATTTATATGACTTCAGTATGTTAATTTTTTGATATTGATTTTGATCTGCTTTGTATCTGATCACCATCTACTTTACATCTGATCACGATCTGCTTTGTATCTGGTCACGATCTACTTTATATCTGATCTACTGTTTTGGTTTTTGGTTTTGTCTATTTTATTTTATTTTAATTTTTTTTATTATTTTTTTTGACATTACCATGTTCTAGGTAAACATGTTCTACCTCAATGTTTAAATTGTTTATTTGATCAGCTAGATCATCATGTATTTGTGTTATATATATATATATATATATATATCTTTTTTTGTGTTTATGATTATATTTATTGAAACCTTCTCCAAATTTATTAATATAAGACATTTCTTTCACTCTTCTAATAAATTATGTTAGCTTCTTTAAGTTCTTCGATAATAGAGATTATTTCGTTTTGATGATTGTTGTGACCAGAACCTTCCGATGAAAGAAGTAAACGTAGTCTGTCAACTAGTTCATTAGGATCATCCCAATGTATGTAATTTGATTTCAGATTATTTTGTAATTTTAGCATTAAACCACTGCCTTTTGTTAAAATGTTTGTTGTTGTTTCGAATAAATGTTTAATTATTCGTATATATTTGAAGGCTCGTGTTCCTTTCACTTGTTCATTAGGTTCATAGCGACGTTTATGTGCATTGGTATGAATTAAAATCTCTTTATATTTTTTCAAATCATTTTTAGAATAATGGAGAGGTTTTTTATGAAATACTAGTTCAAATAATCCAGGCGTCATTTTCAATTTCATATTCCCTATCCGCATAGTATTATCTCTATTAAATATTAATTTTTCCTTGCCATATCTCCAACTACCGTCTACATCTTGATTAAAACCATAAATTTTATCCAATGGCTTATTATTAATAAGTGTTTGTATATTTTCAAATAATGGAGAGCTTTTCGTCAGCTTTAAACATTGTTTTCTTTTCAAGTTCTTGATACATGTACTTGATACAGGTCTATTATGGTCATAGTTTTTTCATCATCATTACCATCAGTTGAAATATTTTCATACTGAAAATCGTTATTATCAACGTTTACATCATCGTAATCATCGTCATCATCAATAGTGTTGTCTATATCCTTATGCTTATCTTCAAGTTTTCCGATGATTTCATTATCACCATTTACGTCATAATAATCATCATCATAATCAATAGTGTTGTCTGTATCCTTATGCTTATCTTCAAGTTTTCCGATGATTTCATTATCACCATTTACGTCATAATAATCGTCATCATAATCAATAGTGTTGTCTGTATCCTTATGCTTATCTTCGAGTTTTCCAATGATTTCATTATCACCATTTACGTCATAATAATCTTCCTCATCATCTATAGTGTTGTCTACATCCTTATGCTTATGTTCAAGTTTTGGGATGTTTTCATTATCATCATTTACATCATCATAATCATCGTCATCATTAATAGTGTTGTCTATATCCTTATGTTTATCTTTAAGTTTTCCAATGATTTTTTAAGTGGTTTTGTTATTGGTTGAAAGGTATCTTCTAATAAATTAACTCTATCTATTTGATTCAGTTTAATATTTTTTAACTTTTTCTTTAGAACAGCCCTTGTCTTTACAAGATCTTCCAACACTTTATTATGATAATTTTTAGACATTATAATAATTTTTTTAATTGATTTTGATCTGGTTATGATCTGTTTGCTATCTGATTATGATCTGTTTTGTATCTGCTCACGAACTGCCTTTTATCCGATCAGGAACCGTTTGCTATCTGGTCACGATCTGATTTATACCTGATCACGATCTGCTTGAGGACTTATGTCTATATCCTTTGATTTTGAGTACAAGTGTTTTCTACAATCTGCATCCAATAAATTATTCCTTTATTTCCTTTATTCTTGTTATTCGTTTTTGAAGTTTTGTATCAGGTCCACAAAACTGATAACCAGGTGGATGTAATTCAACATATAATTTGTTTATTAAGTTGTTTACAAATCTTCTTCCAATCTTACACTGATTAGGTTTTTTTTTTCTTTTGACTGTAGTTTGCAACCATTGTTTTTCATTACTTTCATACTTCTTCGCATGAAACACTATGCCAGCAAGCTATACAATCTGTACTAGCTATACTAGCAAGCTGTACTAGCTACACTAGCAAGCTAGTACAGATTGTATAGCTTGCTAGTATAGCTAGTACAGTTTGAATAGCTTGCTAGTATAGCTAGTACAGCTTGCTAGTTTAGCTAGTACAGTTTGTATAGCTTGCTAGTATAGCTAGTACAGCTTGCTAGTATAGCTAGTACAGATTGTATAGCTTGCTAGTGTAGCTAGTACAGCTTGTATAGCTTGCTAGTGTAGCTAGTACAGCTTGCTCATTGCTCATAGCTTGCATCATTTACATCAATGATGATAATGAAAACATCCCAAAACTTGAACATAAGCATAAGGATGTAGACAACACTATAGATGATGAGGAAGATTATTATGACGTAAATGGTGATAATGAAATCATTGGAAAACTCGAAGATAAGCATAAGGATACAGACAACACTATTGATGATGATGACGATTATTATGACGTAAATGGTGATAATGAAATCATTGGCAAACTTGAAGATTAGCATAAGGATATAGACAACACTATTGATGATGACGACGATTACGATGATGTAAACGGTGATAATAACGATTTTCAGTATGAAAATATTTCAACTGATGGTAATGATGATGAAAAAAACTATGACCATAATAGACCTGTATCAAGTACATGTATAAAGAACTTGAAAATAAAACAATGTTTAAAGCTGACGAAAAGCTCTCCATTATTTGAAAATATACAAACACTTATTAATAATAAGTCATTGGATAAAATTTATGGTTTTAATCAAGATGTAGACGGTAGTTGGAGATATGTCAAGGAAAAATTAATATTTAATAGAGATAATACTATGCGGATAGGGAATATGAAATTGAAAATGACGCCTGGATTATTTGAACTAGTATTTCTTAAAAAACCTCTCCATTATTCTAAAAATGATTTGAAAAAATATTAAGAGATTTTAATTCATACCAATGCACATAAACGTCGCTATGAACCTAATGAACAAGTGAAAGGAACACGAGCCTTCAAATATATACGAATAATTAAACATTTATTCGAAACAACAACAAACATTTTAACAAAAGGCAGTGGTTTAATGCTAAAATTACAAAATAATCTGAAATAAAATTACATACATTGGTATGATCCTAATGAACTAGTTGACAGACTACGTTTACTTCTTTCATCGGAAGGTTCTGGTCACAACAATCATCAAAACGAAATAATCTCTATTATCGAAGAACTTAAAGAAGCTAACATAATTTATTAGAAGAGTGAAAGAAATGCCTTATATTAATAAATTTGGAGAAGGTTTCAATAAATATAATCATAAACACAAAAGAAGATATATATATATATATATATATATATATATATAACACAAATACATGATGATCTAGCTGATCAAATAAACAATTTAAACATTGAGGTAGAACATGTTTACCTAAAACATGGCAATGTCACAAAAAAAAAATAATAAAAAAAAATTAAAATAAAATAGACAAACCCAAAAAAGTAGATCGTTATCAGATATAAAGTAGATCGTGAGCAGATACAAAGCAGATCGTGATCAGATGTAAAGTAGATGGTGATCAGATACAAAGCAGATCAAAATCAATATCAAAAAATTAACATACTGAAGTCATATAAATTGCTGTATATATAGGAGATCGTCTTGATTTCATCTATTTTTGCGAAGAGGTATAAAAGTAACGAAAAAAATTTGTTATAATCTACAGTCAAAACAAAACCCCAGCCAGTGTAAGATGAGAAGAGGATTTGTAAACAACTAAATAAATAAAGTACCTGTTGAATTACATCTACCTCTTTATCAGTTTTGTGGACCTGGTCCAAAACTTGAAAAACGTTTAGCAAGAGGAGATAAGGGTATAAATTTATTAGACGCAGCTTGTAGAGAGCACGATATTGCATATTCACAATCAAAAGATATAGACACAAGACATCAAGCAGATCAAATATTAGCTGAAAAAGCCTGTCAACGAGTTAAATCTAAAGATAGTGATATTAAAGAACGTGCTAACGCGTGGTTTGTGACAAACGCTATGAAAGCTAAAGTGAAATTTGGATTAGGTTTGAAGGAGCAGAGACATAAGAAAAGAAATAATTCAAATAGAATGAGAAAAGGAAAAATAAATAAGTGTAATAAGAAATTATTCACAGCTACTGTGAGAAAAACTTTAGAACAATTGAAAGAACAGAAACCCCTTGATATAAATGATGCTGTTAAAATAGCTCAAAAGGCTATTCATTCAAAAAAAAAGAGGGAGCAGACATTATAATACCGAGAGTTATACCGGTACCGAAAATTGGAGGATTTCTTCCACTTATTCCCGTACTAACAGCATTGTCAGCGCTTGGTGGTTTGGCAAGTGAAGGATCCGCTATTGTCAAAGCAGTAAATGCTATCAAAAATGGAAGAGAACAATTGGCTGAAGCTAACCGTCATAATAGATATATGGAATCAATTGCAATGGGTAAAGGGTTGTACCTCAAACCATATAAAACTGGATATGGTCCCTACTATAGTCCAGCTCCAAAAAACTATTAGATAACCTACCCAATCGCCCATTAACAGATTTGGATTTGAATAAATATGGAAGACATCTCAAACATTTGGGGGGTGTTTTCATGCGTGATTCTTTACCTAAACGATTCAAACAAGAATGCGGCATTGTTAATTTAGATGATTCAAATGGTATGGGAACACATTGGGTAGCATATTATAAAAACCACAACTATAAAGAATACTTTGATAGCTTTGGAAACTTACAACCACCACTTGAGATTGTCAACTACTTAAAATTTCCTATTGAATATAATTATGAACGAAAACAAAAATTTAATACATTTAATTGTGGGCACTTGTGTTTAAAATTTTTATTCAATAAATATAAATTGAAATGAAATAATTCAGAGTACATCGTCCCGCACTAACACAACCTACTATTAAATTTTTAAAGAAGGGGAACAAAAATGATAACATCAGCTGTATTGGAAGAACTATTAATAAAACATATAGATTTATTTATGAAACTTATAAATGAACTAAGAATATGTAACATTAGTAAAATAAGTAATCCATTTTTATGTATTAATATGTCATACGTTTGTATTATTGTGAAAATACTTATTCACAATCTTTTAACATTTGTCGATGTCAAACGTTCTATACACAATATTTGTTAACACTTAAGTTATTTAATCTGTATAAACGTATTTTTAAATTCGAATCTGTAAAAATCTGAACAAAGAAATATGTAATAAAATTTTCAATAAATAAAAAACTAATTTGTTTTAATTAATCTTATTATTATATATAATTTCATTTATTTAAAACAGCAAAACTAAAAAAATTCTAAATCCTTAAAAACAAGTCTATTTATACTCTGGGGTGTTGTAGATCAATCAGTAAATTCAATTATGTGAAAACAGATATTACTTATACTTATGCGTGAAAAAAAACCCACAGGCACAACTATACATTTCTTTCTCATCAATTTAAAAACAACCGCACAACCAACCTACCCTTTCTTATCAGTTTCTACTTCTATTTCTTCAACATTAAATCAACAAAAAATAAAAAAACAACTACACAACCAACCTATCCTTTCTTATCAGTTTATATTTCTAATTCTTCAACTTTTGATCATGAGCAGTACGTGCCAAGAATTAACTATTAAAAAACGATCATACACATTACATGTTACACACACACTCATTCTGTCCGTCCAAACATTCGTACATACGTACATACATTTTCACGTTACAGTATACTTATACTCTGGGATGTAGATGAGGAAACGTGCACACACTCATTCTGTCCGTCCAACCATTCGTTTGAAAAGCAATACAAATGAAACGACCAACGAAAAGCAGGTATGATCCCAAATTTGTAGGGAAAAATTGAAAATAAAAATTATTTAATTCTTTTCCAGATATGCATTCTCCCAAATTTTAACACACACATAGACATTAAAAAGCATTACCTTTTCATAACACATGTTACAAACCTAAAGACCGATCGCACACAATTCATTTCACAATTCTGCAATGTTCTTACTCTTTTACAGCTATGCATGAGCCAAATTTTGTATGGAGTAACTGATCCCGAACATACATAAACACACTACTATACTGCTGATATTATTGCCCACTTGAAGCAATACTCATCATTATTTTTAACATTGATACAGGCAAACTTTCTATGTATTTTCGGTGGTAGGGGGCTGTATTGAGAACCTTTTATACATTTATATTGATTAATGTTTATCTCAAGACGTGATATTTCAATTAATGTCCAACCGCTGTCACCCTCCTGAAATTCACTCATCTTTTTAATTACAACATCACATTGCTCGTTGTAAGTATTAAGAATGTCATCTCTTGTTGAATATATACTAAGAATACTCATTTTAGTCTGATGAGACTTTACTTCAATCATACAATTATCTTCATCATCCTTTATTAACATATTTGCTTTCATATTTTTTAATCACATCACTGAATAATTTAATTATTTTGTCTCTGATTTCCGTTAAAAAGTTTTCAGGTATTAAACTATTTTTGTTATTGTTTTCAACTAAATATGTGATAATTATATTATTCAACGATGATTTTATACATTTAACACCATCAACATCCAAGCTATTATCTGGTTTCTCAGCACATTTAAGTTTGTGTCCATTTGTTCTTTTATGATAATGACAATTTGTTTTTAGAAAATATTTCGTACAATACTCACAATAAACACTAATTTCACCGTTTTTGTTATCTTCAGTGTGAGAATGTGAGTGTCGATGCCATTCCGCATGATTCGAAAAATATTTATTACATGTTTTACATTTAAATGGTGTGGATGGTCCATCATGATATAATCTAATATGTCTTCTTAAATTCCTATTCAGAGTGAATACTGTTTTACAAAATTCAGAAATAAAACCGCCAACCATTTCTTATTTATTTATTTTTTTGTTTATAATGTGTTAAATGGATTTTCTTAAACAGAAATGTTTCTGTTAACTAACAACTACCGTTATTTATACCAAATTGTAATTTTAATAATATACAAGTCTGTGTTGATAAATTCAGTACTTTAGTACGTTTTTCAGTACTATAGTACTTTTTTCAGTACTTTAGTACTTTTTCAGTACTTTTGTACTTTTTTCAATACTTTAGTACTTTTTTCAATACCTTAGTACTTTTTTCAGTACTTTAATACTTTTTTCAGTACTTTTTCAGTACTTTTCAGTATACAAGTACTATTTGGTGCAAAAGAGTACTTTTTACTACTAGTTGATGCAAAAGAGTACTTTTTACTACTATTTGATGCAAAATAGTACTTTTACTACTATTTGATGCAAAAGAGTACTTTTTACTACTATTTGATGTAAAAGAGTACTTTTTCAGTTATAATTCAGTACAATTTCAAAATTTCAGTTTTGCAACACTGGTACAAGTTAACGATATATTTTTGCTTCACACCTGCATCGGCTCCAATTACAACAATTTGATGGGAAAATAATTATGCTGAATCAGCGTCTTCATGCTCGCGCATGTTGGTACAACGTGATCATGCACACCTGCATCGGCTCCAATTACAACAATTTCATGGAAAAATAATTATGCAGAATCAGCGCCTGCATGCTCGCGCATGTTGGTGCACGCGTCAGACAGTATGTAACTCGATATTTTATATAAATAATACTGTTATCGCTATAACCACAAAAATTAATTATAAAAAAGAAATTGTTAATTAAAATTTTTGGATTTAAATACATCCTACAAAATGATAAATTTCTAAAAACTCATTAGAATTATTACAACAAGAAATCAATCGTTCGCTTAAAAACATTAATACATCAATATTGAAGAATATAGAAAAAATTTAAAATATACAAACAAACAGTACGTCGATATACTAGAAATACAAAATATAAAAGCTGAATTGGAAGAACTTTTAACAAAACATAGTAATCAGATTGATAAAGAACATATAGATTTATTTATTAAACTTATAAATGAATTAAGAACTTATAATTATTTAAATTATCCATTTATATGTATTAATAATACCATACATAGATCTAACTGTGAAAATACTTATTTAAAATCTTTCAACATTTGTCGATGCCATACATTCTATACACAATACTTGTTAACACTTAAGCTTTTTAATCTTTATAAAAGTATTTTTAAATTTGAACCTGTAAAAATCTGAAGAAAAATAATAAATTTCTATTATGTATTCAAATGTAAAAACTGTACTTTTAATAAAATTTAATTATAATCATAAGAAATGTATTTAGTATAAATTTTAGTATAAAATTTTTTGTATTTTCCCCAATAAAACTATTAATATAAAAATAAAACAAATTAAACATTTTTTTTATTTCAACATTAATCACACCTGGTAAAGCGTGAGAATTCAGCAGATCTAATATCACAATGAAAAACATATGAAATATTTTTTGCCTACACGCGTCAAAACAGTACATAACTTGATATACGTTTTGCATTGAATAAACTAAACAATCGACATAAACGCATCACAATCACCCTACATAACCCTACATCTCTCTCTAATATATGTTACATACCTAAAAAATATTTATTTTACTTTTAAAAACAAAAATATGAAGCCATAAAACAACCATCATAAACGCCGTCACAATCACCCTGCACAACCCTACCTTCTCTAACCCTCTCTAACAAATGTTACATACCTATAACTCAACCTGGGAGGAGTTATCACATCAGCCTCCACCAAAACCCAGAAGATCTATCTAAACAATAACAATTAAAACAACAACAACAACACGTACAACAACACGTACAACTATATAACTATTTCTTCAACGATAAATCATACAAACCTATCGACTAACCAAAAATGACATTCTGTAGCGTAGGCATGCTCCCAAATTTTTATGGAAAAATTTTATCAAATTCAAAAACTGCCAGCTATGCACAACAGGAACGCGTTCAACTATATTTCTATTTATTCAATATTAAATCTTACAAAAAGTAAAAATAAAATAAACAATAGCACAACATTCCAAGTACAGTTTCACACACACACACTCACATTAAAAAGCATTACCTTTTCATAATACATGTTACAAACTATAGACCCATCGTACACAATTCACTTCACAATTCAATTCATAATTCCCAGCTCTGCGTGATCTCAAATATTAACACACACACATACACACATTAAAAAGCATTACCTTTTCATAATACATGTTACAAACATATAGACCGATCGCGCAAAATTCATTTCACAATTCAATTCATAACTCCCAGCTATGCATGCTCCCAAATTTGTATGGAAAAAGTGTTCCCGAAACGCCATAAACATACTACTCATAAGAATGTAGACAACACTGTAGATGATGACGAAGATTATTATGACGTAAATGGTGATAATGAAATCATTGGAAAACTTGAAGATAAGCTTAAGGATATAGACAACACTATTGATGATGACGACGATTACGATGATGTAAACGGTGATAATAACGATTTTCAGTATGAAAATATTTCAACTGATGGTAATGATGATGAAAAAACTATGACCATAATAGACCTGTATCAAGTACATGTATCAAGAACTTGAAAAGAAAACAATGTTTAAAGCTGACGAAAAGCTCTCCATTATTTGAAAATATACAAACACTTATTAATAATAAGCCATTGGATAAAATTTATGGTTTTAATCAAGATGTAGACGGTAGTTGGAGATATGTCAAGGAAAAATTAATATTTAATAGAGATAATACTATGCGGATAGGGAATATGAAATTGAAAATGACGCCTGGATTATTTGAACTAGTATTTCATAAAAAACCTCTCCATTATTCAAAAATGATTTGAAAAAATATAAAGAGATTTTAATTCATACCAATGCACATAAACGTCGCTATGAACCTAATGAACAAGTAAAAGGAACACGAGCCTTCAAATATATACGAATAATTAAACATTTATTCGAAACAACAACAAACATTTTAACAAAAGGCAGTGGTTTAATGCTAAAATAACAAAATAATCTGAAATCAAATTACATACATTGGGATGATCCTAATGAACTAGTTGACAGACTAAGTTTACTTCTTTCATCGGAAGGTTCTGGTCACAACAATCATCAAAAATAATCTCTATTATCGAAGAACTTAAAGAAGCTAACATAATTTATTAGAAGAGTGAAAGAAATGTCTTATATTAATAAATTTGGAGAAGGTTTCAATAAATATAATCATAAACACAAAAGAAGATATATATACATATATATATATATATAACACAAATACATGATGATCTAGCTGATCAAATAAACAATTTAAACATTGAGGTAGAACATGTTTACCTAAAACATGGCAATGTCAAAAAAAAAATAAAAAAAAATTAAAATAAAATAAAATAGACAAAACCATAAACCAAAAAAGTAGATCGTTATCAGATGTAAAGTAGATCGTGATCAGATACAAAGCAGATCAAAATCAATATCAAAAAATTAACATACTGAAGTCATATAAATTGCTGTATATATAGGAGATCGTCTTGATTTCATCTATTTTTGCGAAGAGGTATAAAAGTAATGAAAAAAATTTGTTATAATCTACAGTCAAAACAAAACCCCAGCCGGTGTAAGATGAGAAGAGGATTTGTAAACAACTTAATAAATAAAGTACCTGTTGAATTACATCTACTTGGTTATCAGTTTTGTGGACCTGGTACAAAACTTGAAAAACGTTTAGCAAGAGGAGATAAGGGTATAAATTTATTAGACGCAGCTTGTAGAGAGCACGATATTGCATATTCACAATCAAAAGATATAGACACAAGGCATCAAGCAGATCAAATATTAGCTGAAAAAGCCTGGCAACGAGTTAAATCTAAAGATAGTGATATTAAAGAACGTGCTAACGCGTGGTTTGTGACTAACGCTATGAAAATTAAAGTGGAATTTGGATTAGGTTTGAAGGAGCAGAGACATAAGAAAAGAAAGAATTCGAAAAGAACGAGAACAGGAAAAATGAATAAGTGTAATAAGAAATTATTTACAGCTACTGTGAGAAAAAACTTTAAAACAATTGAAAGAACAGAAACCCCTTGATATAAATGATGCTGTTAAAATAGCACAAAAGGCTATTCATTCAAATTTTAAAGGGAAAAAGCGAGCAGACATTATAATACCGAGAGTTATACCTGTACCGAAAATTGGAGGATTTCTTCCACTTATTCCTGTACTAACAGCATTGTCAGCGCTTGGTGGTTTGGCAAGTGGAGGATCCGCTATTGTCAAAGCAGTAAATGCTATCAAAAATGGAAAAGAACAATTGGCTGAAGCTAACCGTCATAATAGATAAATGGAATCAATTGCAATGGGTAAAGGGTTATATCTCAAACCATATTAAACTGGATATGTTCTCTACTATAGTCCAGCTCCAAAAAACTATTAGATAACCTACCTAAGCGCCCATTAACAGATCGGAAATCATATAAATATTAAAGGTTGTTCACAAACTCTACCCGTGAGAATACAATAGCTGTAGATTAACATACAATGATTTTGAAGGAAATATACAACTTTTTAAAATCATTCTCGCACATAATTTCTGACGCGGATAAAACTAAACTCATCAACATACAAACGCAACTGGAGTATGTAGACAAGCTGAAGAGAATAAGAAAAAGACATGGTGAACATTTCGAGGATTGCGAATGGTCGAATGAAAATAGCACGTGCGATCCTGACACCTGCCCCTGTGTATTTAATAAACATAGATATATACATATATCAAGCTGAAAATTAAGTTAAAAATATAATTAATTTCTATAATCTTACTAAATGTAAAAAACACAATAAATTGTATTTTTCGATAAATTCAAACGAAGACATTAAATAAAAAATGAAAAAAGAAATAAACTACATCTGAAATCTTTGTTTGGTTAATTATTAATCTTTGTTCAGAGTACATCGTCCCGCACTAACACAACCTACTATTATCTTCTTAAAGAAGGGGAAAATATGATGAGATCGGCTGAATTGAAAGAACTATTAACAAAACATAGTAATCAGATTGATAAAGAGCATATATATTTATTTTTAAGTCTTATCAATGAACTAAGAATATGTAGCATTAGTAAAATAAGTAATCCATTTTTATGTATTAATAATGTCATGTATTATTGTGAAAAAATTTACTCAGATCTTTTGACATTTGCAGATGCCAAACATTTTATGAAAAATATTTGTTAACACTTTAGCTATTTAATCTGTATAAACGAATGTTTAACTATTATTATATTCAATGGATATATGTCTTGTATTGTACAAAATAACAAAATCTGAAATAAAATATACATACCTAAGAAAAAAAAAATTTATAAAATAAAAACTAATTTGTTTTAATTAATCTCATTATTGTATAATTTTATTTATTTAAAACAGTAAAACTAAAAAAATCTTAATCCTTAAAACAAGTCTATTTATACTCTGGGATGTTGTAAATCAATCAGTAAATTCAATTATGTAAAAACAGATATTCTACTTATGCGTGAAAAAGAAAACCGCAAGCATAACTATACATTTCTTTCTCATCAATTTAAAATTAAAAATCCTTATAACACAACAACAACAACAGCACCACGTACAACTATATTTCTATTTCTTCACAATTATTATCTCAAAAGAACGTGCACACACTTATTCTGTCCGTCCAATCATTCGAAAAGCAATACAAATACAATGAACATGTACACTTATGTTCCTACTTAGGTATACGATGTTATATATTAACCCAAAAAAAATTTTACACAGGTGTTCATCTTGTATACAAAAAAAATCATGAGGACTAAAACGCGCCAAGAATTTATTATTGAAAAAAAAAAACGATCATACACATTACATGTTACATACACACTCATTGTGTCCGTCCAATCATTCGTACATACGTACATACATTTTCACATTACATGTTACAAACCTATCGACTAACCGACACTACCGACTAGGATAGGCATGCACCAAATTTTGTATGGAGCAAGTGGTCCCGAAACCCCATAAACATTCTACTCAACTGGTTTCCAATGATTTTCCAATAAACACTGACGGAATTTTAGGAAGAGATTTCCTCTGTAAATTCAAATGCAACATTGATTATTGCAAATATATTTTATCCTTTTGTATAAATGATGAGAATGTTACCTTACCAATACATAACCATAATAGGTTTAGAATAAATCATATAGAAATACCCCAACGAAGTGAAATAATTGTGCCTTTTAAAATCAATTTGAATGAAAATTCTGTAGTATTAAATAGAGAAATAACAACAGGCGTATATCTAGCAAACGCTATAATAACAAAAGATGGGCGACAACATATCGAATTGTTAAATGTTACAGACAAAATTGTAACCATTCAGAATCTAAGTGTTGAAACCATTGCGTTCCACAATTATGAAATTTATTCAGTAAATAAAATTATTGAGAATAATTCAGACACACGTTTTGAGAAATTACTAAGCGCTATAAAACTAAATGATTTGGCTGATGTAAACAAGACGGAGATAATAGCGATATTGAGAAAATACCAGGCAATATTTCATGTTGGTAATGAACCATTAACAACAAATAATTTTTATAAGCAAAGGATAGAACTACACGACAAAAATCAAGTACAAAAACTTCTGGAAGAAAATATTGTTGAACCACCAACAAGCCCATAAACGTACCATTATTATTAGTACCAAAAAAAGGGCAAACAAAAAAAATGGCGATTAGTTGTCGATTTTAGGAAATTAAACGAAAAGATTATAAATGATAAATTTCCCCTAACGTGTATTGAGGACATTTTGGATAAGTTGGGAAGAGCTAAATATTTCTCAACTTTGGATATGACAAGTTCATTTCACCAAATAGAACTAGAATATAAATCATGTCCATATACTGCATTTTCAACACCTAATGGCCACTATCAATACACAAGACTACCATTTGGACTGAAGATTTCTTCAAATAGTTTCCAAAGAATGCTCACAATAGCCCTATCAGGATTATAATCAGAAGCATTCCTATACGCAGATCACATAATAGTCTTTGGATGCAGTTTAAAACACCATAATACAAATTTAATAAAAGTTCTAGAACGGTTGAAAACTTACAATCTGAAGTTGAATGCAAACACTTACGTTGTTTCTTAAGACCAGAAGTTATTTATCTTGGTCATTTGATAACTAAGGATGAAATCAAACCAGATCCAGAGAAATTTAATGCAATTTCAAAATATCCAGCACCCCAGAATGCAGATGAGGTGAGAAGATTCATTGCTTTTTGCAATTATTACAGAAGATTCATTGAAAACTTTGCCGAAATTGCAGATTGTTTAAATAAGTTATTAAGAAAAGGTACAAAATTTCAATGGACAGAACAATGCCAAAGATCATTTGAAAAACTTAAAGAGAAACTAATAACTCCGCCAATCTTACAGTATCCTAATTTTGAAAAACCTTTCGTATTAACAACAGATGCATCAAATTTTGCACTAGGAGCTATATTATCTCAAGGAGAAATTGGTGAAGATAGACCAATATCTTATGCGAGCCGATCTTTAAACAAATATGAAAGAAATAAACCCGTAATTGAAAAATAATTACTCGGTATATATTGGGGCATACAATTTATTCGACCCTATTTATACAGAAGAAAATTTTTTGTGGTTACAGACCATCGACCACTGATTGCATTATTTTCGCATAAAAATCCAAGTTCAAAATTAACCAGAATCAGATTGGAATTATCAGACTATGATTTTGAAATAGTATACAAAAAGGGTAAAAATAACACAAATGCTGATGCTTTATCTAGAATAGAATTAAACTCCGACACACTGAATATGATGATACCTCGAACAATTGATGTTACAGCAAAGAAATCACTAGTGATAACAAGAGGAATGAATAGAAATATGATACGAAATGAAAATAAAATGAAGAATGAAAACAGAAAAGAGAATGAAATTAATAAGGAAAATAAAACTATGGATAAAAATGAGAAAGATAAAATGGTAAAGACATCTCCTATTGGGCCTGATCAACTCAAGATGTGGGAGTGTACATCCATGAATGATATAAAACTTGCAAGTAAATTAAAATTTATATTAGAAGAGTCGACCAAAGAAATAAAAATTTAAAACAATCATGCTCTAAATGAAACTCGAGTCAGATGTAGCAATAATCCCGATTATTTAGATATGTTGGAGAAACTACTTATAGTTTTAGACAGATTGAATTGTATATTCGCACTAGAAAAAAGTGACAAAATATTTAAAATAATAAGTATTGAAAAGTTAAAAGGAATAATAAATGAAAATAAGAACGACGTCTGAATATTACTGTATAACAATCCTCAAAGAATAACAGATGAAAGTAAGAAACAGGAATTAATAAAACTATATCATAATACACTAGGTGGAGGTCATTTTGGAGTAAGAAAGGCATTATTAAAATTGAAACAAAAATACATATGGAAAAATATGTATAAGATGGTAAAGAAGTATATAAAAACCTGTGATATTTTCCAGAGAAATAAGCAAATAAAGCATACAAAAGAAACCTTAAGTATTACAGATACACCTGAAAAAAGTTTTGATACTCTAGTAATCGATACAGTTGGTCCATTGCGTCCATCTGAAAATTTTCGATATATACTACTTACAATACAATGTGAACTAACTAAATATTTAATAGCTTGTCCGATGGAAACTAAAGAAGCTAAATCAATAGCAAAAATTCTAGTTGAAAATGTCATATTCAAGTACGGATTATTTAAGATATTAAAGTCTGATAATGGAACAGAATTTGCCAATCAACTACTTAAAGAGATCTGTAATTTATTAAAAATAGAACAACAATTTTTAACACCATATCACCACGAAACACTAGGTATAGTAGAAAGAAATCATAGAGTTTTAAATGAATATTTCCTAAATTTTTTAAATGATGATAATTGGAGCGAATGGATTTCTTATTATTCTTTTGCATATAACATAACACCACAAATAGATACAACATATTCACTTTTTGAATTAATATTCGGAAAAATACCAACTATGTCAGGTGAAGAAATTATGAATGATGAGAAAGTTTATAACCTAGATAATTACGCAAATGAGTTGAAAATTATACTGAAAATTTCACTAGAAAATGCTGAAAACTGATAGAGACAGCAAAAATGAAAAGGAAAATTGAATCTAATAATAAAATAAATAAAATAAATCTAAATATAGGAGACTTAGTTTTAGTAAAGCTAGGTAATAGAAAGAAAAATGATTCACCATACCATGGTCCATATAAAATAATTGACATTAATTATTTAAATATTACGGTAGATATTAATAATAAGAACAAAATTTTCCATAAAAATTTGTTAAAAAATATTATAAAGAATAATAAAACCACACATTTAAATGTAAAAAAAAATATTCTTATGTAAGAAAAACAATCAAAACAACCAAAATATTGTAATATTGTACATTTAATTAATTATTTTTATAAAACAAAATGCTGTTACGCTGCAGCACTTATCTAAGTATTAATTTAAAAAAAAAATTTTTACTAATAAGTTCTTTCAATGAGGCCGCACACTGAAGTAGAAATAAAATCCAAAATTTGTAAAACAATTGTGGGATTTTACTGAAAGGCTAAGGGTGTAGTGTGTGCATAATGTAAAGAAACACAACAATAAGTGTTACCCATAATGCACATGATGCACTTATACAATTTTATGTGTGTGACCCATAAACATATTAAATGTAAACATACCCCAATCTACAAAGTATGAAATAAAAGTAAAACAAAGTGTCACAAATCGGTCACTAGGTTAACACTTGAAATATAGCAAAAGGGTTTCATGTTGCGTTTCAAGTATAAACAAATAGAAAGAAGCAACAAAGAAAAGACCACCCAATTATTGTTTGACACTCAATCACCCCTATCGCAAATAACTATTCCCATTAAAAAATTTCCAAATTTCCTCATTTCCTATTGTGAATCATTCCCAAAAAATTTTCTGGGAGTGAATTCACAAACACAAAAAATATTGTATCGCCAATGTTTATTCCCAAGAATTATTTTGTAACATTAATTCCCAACACTTGCCAATGGGAATAAGAAGGGAACATGTAAGTTATAAATTGTTTTGGTGTTGTTTTTTTTAAAACTAAGTAT
The DNA here is from genome assembly GCA_936449025.2 of Sarcophaga subvicina. NCBI lineage: Eukaryota > Metazoa > Arthropoda > Insecta > Diptera > Sarcophagidae > Sarcophaga > Sarcophaga subvicina. Next base: position 13,694 of record OW388085.2, on the reverse strand, counting down.
ATTGTTTAATTTAAGGAATGCAAATGTAATACTAGTACAAGTTGGAGTGTGATATTTTCAATGAGTACTTAGATTTAAGTATTCCAGAGAATACTGGTTTTATTTTGTTTTGTTTTTATGTATGTACATATATGTATACAATTCTTATTTACGTAAATAAAAAAGTGATGAAAGTCAACTTGCTATGCTAGTACGAATGCGTTCAGCTTCATTCAGACGTGTTCCTTGAATAACTTCATCAACATTTTCCTGCTCGTGCGTTTCATATAAAACCTTGCTACAAGTGGTGAGTCGCACTTATAATATATGCATAAATTATATAACGCACTGCAAATATCAACAATTTGAGCACTTTTCTATGGGGAGTAGTGTAACTCGTGCTCCGAGCACACAACGCCAACTGTTTTTAAGAACTCCGTTTGTCCTTTCCACAATATTACGTGCTCGAGAATGCACTTCGTTAAATTTTGCTTCTGCTGATCCCTCTGCGGCATTGCTATAGGATACTAGCATCCATGGCTCAGAGGCATACCCGCCGTCTCCTAAATTATATTTGTATTAGATGTATTCAAAAATATGTATATGTAATAATTATTACAAAAGTATACCTAGATCTTCACTGCAACCTTTCCATCGATTGTTTCTCCTCTTCCTGCAGCAAAAAACAAACACATACGCTACTCATTTTTTAAGATTTGTACTTTTTTTGAAAAATTTTTGAGAGGTAATTCACAATAATATTTTTTTGTTTATACAACATTTATAACTAATTCACAATAAAAACTTTTACTCCCAATATATTCGCAATACCGATTTTTTGGGATGGGAAAAGAAGTTTACTCCCAAATAATTTATTCCCATAATATTCATGATAGGGGTGAATATTTTATAAGAAACACTCAAAGCTATATTTTGAATAAAAGTGACTTACTAAAATTTATGAATGCCTGGTACGTATTATGATTGTAGTATGTAAGTAAGTAACAACATTAGACATTAAGTATTGAGTATACTTTAGAAAGTCACTCATTCTAGATGTGTAAAAATTAGTATATAAGACTGTCGAAAATAAAGACAAAGACAATCATTATTGATAAATGCAATCGATCACTTTGTTTTATTTAACACAGTAGAAATTTGATTGTACTAACTTCTTAATTTTACTAACTACTAGTTATACTAACACTCTAACAAACTAATCGTAGAACTAGAAAAGGAACATTTATAATTCCAGTTTTATGTGGTTCACTGCTGTGAACTGCTTACAAATCTTCGAATATTACTCGCTGTTGGTTACATTCAAGCATGGCAAAGGTTGGCTGGTCGATGGAAGATATAATCTGGTACATGTCATCAACTTAGAAGAATATGAACGCTTGTGGGACCAGGCGGTAGCAATGCTGGGAAAAGTTGTCGTGGACAAAAGAGCAAAGATGGTAGTTGACTTCCATGTTAATACAATTTCTTCCCAATTAGATACGCTTATGGGCAAATATAGAAAACAGAAGCGCTCTATCAACTAAATCGGTTCAGCCTGGAAATGGTTGGCTGGCAACCCAAATGCAGCAGATTTTGATAACGTTTTAAAGTCTGAACAGAGCATAATTGACAACAACCATCAATATGTGATTAACGATCGACTTTTTAAAGCATCACAGGAGGCCATATCCAAAGTTAACGCAATGGTGGCGCGATTTCACAATGAGGTCAAGGAGACGAATGTCGAAAAATTTATCAATCAAGTCATACGCCAAATAATGATAATTAAGGAAGAAGTAAATGAAGTCACAAGAGCCGCCCAGATGTCCAAGGGTGGTATAGTCAACTCCAACGTACTCGACACAGAGGAAATTCACGGCATAATAGACGAAATTGCAACGCTCCCATATTCCAACGAGTTGGAAGCTATCGAGTATGCTAATCCGAAGGTGTGCACATATGGTTCCATTATTCTGTATGTCCTGTCACTACCAAAAGTAAGGAAAGCTGAATATAACTACCTTATTGTCAAACCATCCGTTCGAGAAGGGAAAGTGATAGGCATACGTTTTAATACACTATTAGTAAACGAGAAGGAAACTTATGGTATCACCGAGCCTTGATGCGAATCAGCAATAATACAGAGGAAAAAAGCCTGAAAAAGCTTCCTAAAGACGATTGCATTTCAACCCTCATCAAAGGAGGTAAAGCGAAGTGCTCATACCGATCCAGTGAAGAGGAAGTCGCTGAGCTCGTTATGGAGGATAACATCTTCATTGCCAACTTTAAAGGTAATCTTCAGAGCGGTAACGTTACTAAATTCCTATCATGAACCTACGCAGTGCGTCTTAATAACGAAGAAGTGACAATAAAAAATTTGACCTACATCAGCCGAAGCGAAACATCAATCCAAATCCTACCTCAGACCGTCACAACTGTCCTAGAGGGAAGACGGCAGCTTCACATGGGTTATCTCCACAATATCAGTCTGCAAAATATTAAGAATCTTGAAAACCTAGATAAAAGATACCGCTATTCCATAGTAGCGGATTGTACTATTTTTTTGCTCTTGTGGTTCTTAGGCTACCTATGCTGGAAAGCCCTGTACACCCGGGTTCATCTTCCTCCTCTGTGGAGCATGAGTATCTCAACACCGAAACCTCAATCTGCGTGACGCAGATTTTTGGCAAGGGAGGAGTTAACACGACCAAGTGTGCTTGAAGTAAGTTCATGCTCACAAATTAGTGCTGACGTTGCACACATGCCAGCCAACGGGAACTAGATCGAGCTCGTATTTCGTCTGGACAATTTCCCACATTGTGAAATCATCAGTATGCAGAGTCAGCATTGTTATATTATTATTTCTTTATATATGGTAAAATTGTAAATTAAAATTTAGTCTTATTGGGGATGACAAGGTGGACAGATGTAAATAAACTTGAAAATAATTAATCAAAAGTGTTTCATTCATACAAGTGGACAAGTGGTCGTCCACATTAAACTATTTTTTCAGTGTTAGAACAAGGAGAAAGTTAAGTTACATATACACATTTTCATCCATAATAGAAAGTGAATATTTTTCGTTTTGTGTTGCGGAGCTTCTGTGAAAATTTGCGAAGAAAAACAAGAAAGACGGCTAGGGGTTCGGAAATGGGTTCAGGGTAGAAAAGAAGAAGAAAGCAGAGAAAAATTTTGTTTTTAATGAGCCAATTCACACTAGCACATTTTTTAGTCGCACAATTTTTGTTCTTTGCAATTTACACGGGATGAATATTCGTTTGGCAACAAATGTATACGTATACAGAGCTTTGTATGTATTAGTGTTTTTGCATTCATATTCTGTTTGGGTTTTTAAGTGTACACAACACCGAAATGTATTTGTGGTACGCAACAAATAAACGAATAATTTTAAAATTATTCTGTGCGAAATTTCACAAATTTTCGACTAATAATTGTTTTCAATTCATTTATTTTTGTTTTACTATTTTGCTTATAAATTAAGTGTAGATTATTTATATTAATTATTTACAAAAATCTTTTTGTTCATTTCTAAATGACAGCACAATGTATAGCAAAGGCAATAAGAAAGAGGAATCTGTAAATGGAAACACAACAAAGACGTGTAATGATTTCAAAATAAAGAAAAAAATCCAAAAGGAAAATCTCCCTCATGTTCATTGTTTCAAATGCAACTAACGACTAAATCAACTCTGTTGAATAAAAAATTGACAACCTTAATTTTTAAAAATGAGTATGTATTAGTTTTGTGCTGGTGATGCGGGGTTGTAGCTGGTGGAAACTTTACGCCACCGAAAAATCACTCTCTTCACCCCTCTTATCTATAAACTATCATTTTACGCCAACACAAATGTTCTGGTGTGAATTGGCTCATTCACAATAAAATTAACATAAATAAATGTTTAAATTTTTCAAGTGTAGCCTATCACCATATTTGAAAATCGCTGAAATGAAGTACATATCTTAAAATAAATATTAAATCCAAAAATCGGAAAGCGAATATATATATATATATATATATATATATAATTAAAATTAATAAATTGTTTAAGGTCTAATTTGAAAATGTTTTTATAGAGAAAGGTTTTTATGTCACTGGTTGAAAATTTATCCTCCAAAATGATTGAATTCAAAAATGAACTATGCTTGTGTAAAAGGAAAATTGGAATTATTTTGCTGCGTTAATTTAAAATTTTCCGTACCTTCGTACCGTCCACTTCAAGAGTTCTATTCATAACATTGTAAATTGAATAATTAACCTGCTTATTTTCAGGAAAGATATTTGTCGTGATAGTTTGAAGAAAAAATCAAAATCATTGTAATAAAAATTGAGATTTGAGATTGAGATCCAGAGATATTTTTCTTTAATGAGATTTAAAAAAATAACGATTTTAATGAAAAAATCATTACAAACCCTGCATAGCTTTGATCAAGAAAGGTATAGCAATTGATATATGCATTAACGTGTATTTAAATTTCAGACTCTGAATGAATCTCTGTATATGCAGGCACCCAAATATTTATACGTATATAATGAATACATCTATAACGAATAAAAAGGTTTCCATAAAATAAATTATTTATTTTCTTCAAATTTGATTTCATCAATTTTGCGATTTTAGTGATGTTTTAGTTTTGCTAGTAGACAACACAGCTTTAAACAGCTGTTATCTGCCACTGTTTGACCTTACGAAAAATATGTAAGAGCAAATAAATATTTGCCCAAAAATCATGAAAATATTTGACAGAGGGTGGTCACATTTAAAACATTTTTTTTTGACGGCAAATAATTTTATTTGCACGAAATCAACGTTTCTTTTGTTTGCCACTCAAAATTATTTTCTGGTCACACTAGGGCAAAGAAATATTTTATGTTTTGAGTCAAATATTTTTTAGATGTGACCAATACATGTTTAATACATTTTCGTAGTGAAACGTCGCTGAATAAACACAAAGATCAGTGCAACAAAATTGTAACCAAACTGCCCTCTGTAGACAATAATATCGTAAGTTTTAAAAATTTCAAAAAGCAAATGGATGTACCTTTTGTAATCTACGCTGATTTTGAGTGTATTTTAGAGACAATTAATATTAAAAATTCAGCTAATGTTAATGCCCTGGTTACCCAAGCGTAAGAAACGTAAAATCGTAACGTACGTAGCCTTAAAAACGTTTGTGTAGTTATAGAAACGTTCAAAACCGGACATATGTCAACGAAGAATTAAATAAAAACGAAACGGAACACAAAGCATAACACAAACGAACACAACACAATGCAAAGAAATTGGTACACTGACTCATCATCAGTGTTACCGTTTTTTTTTCTCAATGTGTAGATTTTATGGATTTGGTTATTATTTTTCTTATAAAAATTGCTTTTGTTTTGTTTGTTAAAATTAATTAATTATTTTTTGTTTCTTTTTTTCTCAATTATAATTTAAATTTGAAAAAAATTAAATAAAAAACTGCGAATTTAATTTTGGTCATATTTTTCCTTATTTGGTGATTTTTTCACAAACGTTGGTTACAATATTTTTTTTTGCTGCAAAACTGCTCATCATCTCTCATCTTCAAATGTCACGTAAAAACGTGGAAGAATTCTGTTTTATACAGATCGTTCCGTTTTGCTAACGAGAGAGAACGTTGCGGTAATCGTTTACATTGTACTCCATATGCTACAGAGAGAACGTTCGCTACGGTACGTTACGTCACGTGTGGGTAATGGCTAATGTAACCGCAACAGTAAGAAACAGCTGATCCTTTTTGTTATGTATAAAGCAATACGAATGGTTATAGAAATGTAATGTAACGTAACTGGAACGTAAGAATGTGTAAAAAATAAAATTTTCTTACATTTTTACGTGACATCTGTTTAACAGTGTTAACAACATGTCAATATTAAAAACCACCAAAACTGAAAATTGAAATTATAAACAGAATTTACATTTTGTACGTATGTTATTTTTGTCTGTATATGGAATTCTCTTTAAATTAAACTTCACATATTTTAAAAACCCAAGTTATAATTTATTTCATTATTAACTTTTATAATTTAAAATAAAAATAAACACTATTTTACTATTACATTATGTAGGTAGTGTTTATTTTTATTTTAAATTACAAAAATATAGTTATAGATTTTTAACTAATTAAAGCGTTCGAATAGCTTTTCACTTTACTTTTATTAGAGAAGATAACTACGTTTTAACGTTCGTACAAATTTGGTTTCCAAAATACGTGACCTGTTTGGTTACTCTGTAACTCGATACGAAAATTAAAATTTACGTATTCGAACAAACTGTACTCTGTAGTACGAAAGTAAGGAACGTTTTCGAAAGTTATACCAATGTTTTCTCTTTTTTTTCGTACGAACAAAAAATTCTGTTACTGTGTATTACGAAAACGAGCATAAAAAGCTTAGTAAACATTCGAAAATTCTTCGTTAGCAATTGTGTTGGTGACAACTAATAATAAATTTAAAATATAAGTAAATTAATACAAATACATTGCAAAATAAACATAAAATTATATATTTTAAACAATCTCAATGGAGTGAGTCAAAAAGAATTGTATATACCAACCAAAGATAATACGAAACTGTTGTCGACTTTATGATGATGCATCTGGATTTGGCCACGGGACATCTAAAAGTGCCGGATGCAAGAAACAAACCTAATAATCTGTGGCAGAAACTTAGAACAGATTTGATTTCACTTGGTCCACCGCAGCGAGATGTTAAAGTTTGGAAAAAAGTAAGCTTAGATAGATCTAAATATTTGAGTGCGATCTATCGCGAAGTTATTAAACATTTTAACTTTTATTAGGTCTGGGCAGACATAAAAATGGTAGCCAAATTAAACACTTTGATCCAAATCCACAATCAAGTTCACCAGTAATTACTCAGTATTTAGTTGAAGAAAATTAGGAGGGATAAGAGCCTGGACACAAAAATAATTAGCTTACAGATATACATACATATATAGGTATACATACATATAAGTTAAAGCGTTTCCCAAAGGGAACGCTAAAAAATTAAAGGTGGGACCAATCCTTGGCCCTTGTTATAAAATGAAACAAATATTGTTAGTTTTAATTACCTTTATTTCCTGTGTCCAAAAGCTGAAGTACAATTAATTTATGACAAACTATTTATACTTAAATTAGTCTTACTAAGCAATTAATAAAATAACTTAATAAATAATTGGAAATGCTGATAATGCAAGTATAGCATATTTGTTGTATTTACAACAGTCTGCTTGCAACGTCAGCATATCCAAGTTTAAATTCAATGATCGTAGTGTCAGCATGTTGGATAAATGGTATGTCACACAATGTGTAGAGAGTGTTAACTTATATATATTTAATGAATTCGGTTTTTTGTTTTTCGATATTTTTTTATAAATTTCTTTATTTTTTAAGGTGCTGCCAAGTTTATTTTTGGTTTTTCTATGAAAATTTTCGAATAGAGTTACGGAGTAACTCCCCTGTTTCTGTAAAATAAACGATTTCACTTGCTTGTCTATTTATATGGAAAATACAATCAAAAGCACTCAATTTTGTGTTTGTTTTCCTCAATACAAACTACATTGAGTGTTTTTATTTGAGTGGAAGTGAGTGAAGTTGGTGGCTTACAGAAACAGTACATAAAACTTTAAATAAGAACCTTTAAATAAATATAAAATCGTTGAGATGAACCTAAAAACTCTGTAGTGATAACACTGGTTAACAGCTGAATTAAAGTAAAACAAAAGGCGCCATATTAAAAGTGACAAAAAGAGTGAAAACGAAGTTTTTAAAATCTGAAATTAATATTAAGCTTGTTTAAAAAAACAATAATAAATATAATAAAATAAAAGCTCAAACCCAAAAACATGTCTTCGGTATCCATATCTGAATTTTTGTCTTTTTGTTTTGTTTACCTAAAAACATATGATTACGTTTTTACGTTCTATAATTGCTCTTACATTTTTACGTACCGTGCACATTACTGTTACATTGCGTTACATTACGTTCCGGTAAAACTAAATAGGGCTTAAGTCAATACAAAGACATACGCTTATTCCATTTGCTTATAATTATTACATCAAATGTTCATTTAATAGTAATTTATATAAATTTAGCATGTACAAAACATTTCTTTGCAAATTTAGTTAAAGATTGGACAGATTTATATGTTAATTATTTAAGTATCGTGAAGCCAATGAATACCTTAACACCTCCTCAACAGATTAGACAGAAAGAGGATACAATTTTTCACATTTGTAAAAAATTTGTATCGCCTGTAGATCGAGTAGCTGATAGTAGTATGTTTATGTACGTTCTGGACCAATTTTTCCATACAAAATTGGGCTCATGCCTGCTTCTTCTTGTTACTTCTACTTGTATTACTTTGCAAACGGATGCTTGGACGGACGGAATGAGTGTGTGACATTTTTAAAGTGTGTTCATGATTCCGATGATTGTTTATTTTATTTTGTGTATTTGCTGATGGTCAAAAGTGGGATAGCGACATATTGTTGCTATAACAATAACATCGCGCGTCATTATGATTTCTTATTCTTAAGCATAAGATCAATAAGAATATTTTTTAATGAAAACAAATTTTAAAACGCGTGACTCATATTACAGTTTTTAATTTTAAGTATACATAAAGAATTTTGGATGTGGTTTTGTTAAATTAATTTTTTTTTAGTGCGGTATATTTCCGTTATGTGTGGTATTCGAATGAAAGAGGATGGCTTGATAGAAGGAAGTGTTATATTTTATTTAAGAAAAATAAATTCGTTACGGTGCAGGGAGTCATAAACCCAGTACCGGCGGTTATAGGGAGTGAGCAAGCGGGCTCCCGGCCGTCGTCATCCAGCGACCGCAATGCTGCCCCGGTTGAAGGCTTGGCCAGGGTAGCAGATATAGCTACAAGCATAAATGAAAATGAAAATGACGAATGCAAATGTCTTCAGAAGAAGCAATAGACTTGCGCGTTCTCCCCCCGGAACGGTTCTCGGGACACCCACGGGAACACTCAAGCATAGTTTGCGGCAACCAAGCATGGGCGGTACCCCAGGAGAATACGCCGATGAATGCATCCAAAGAAACCCCGAAACACCACAGGGCAACACAGCTGACCCCTTCACAGAGAATGACTTATTGAGCTGCAACTCACCTAGGCAAGAATTCATAATCAAAATGAAAATCTCGGAGGAAGAAGCATTGAAGAAATGTAAAAACGTGCTTAAGAAAATGAAAGCGGCTATAACCAGACAAAGAAACATCAACATGGACGTTCAAAATGGCATCTCTGAGTTGGATGAACTTCTGGACGTAATCGCCGACTATCGCAGAAGTTGGAAAAAAGCAGAAAAGGAAATTGAGCTTAGCAAATACAGCAAAATACAGCAAGAGACTTCAGATACACCAACAGTTCGAACCAAAAAACAAGCGAAACGCGTCCAGCCCAGCGGAAATTAATCCAGAAAAGAAATCGAAGAGAAAACCTAGTGATTGTACAACAGCCGTAGTACCTACAAAAACAAAGGCTGAAACAATAGTAGAAATAAAGGATAATACGAAAGTTCAAAGGAGAGAACGCCCTAAGAGACCCCAGAACCGACCAGACGCCGTAGTTATAAAACCCAAAGATGGGCACAGCTATGCCGATGTTCTCAGAAATCTGAGAGAAAAAATCAACCCAGAGGAGACCGAAGTGGCGGTGCAATCTGTCCGAAAAACAAAGGGAGGCTCTTTACTCTTGATAATGGGAAAAGGCGGGAGAAAAGATGAGTTCCGCGATGCTATCATAGGCACACTAAAAGAGGAGGCCGTAGTGCAGAGCATGAAATCAAAGGCCACAATAGAAATACAGGACCTCGACTCTCTGACGACAGAGGAAGAAGTGATTAGGGCCATAAAAAGTGTCACCAAATCTGCGAATGAGGATATAGTTGTGCGCCTGACGACTACGAACAGCAGAGAACAGAAGAGAGCTTTTGTATCGCTACTAGTAGCGGACGCAAACATATTGCTTGAAAAACTAAGAATATTAATAGGATGGACGTACTGTCGTATGCGTTACAAGGAGGAGGAGAAGCGCTGCTATCAATGCTTCGAATCAGGGCATAAGCAGTGGGACTGCAAAGGACCTGACCGGAAAGGAATGTGTCTGTGCATAAGATGCGGCCAGAAGGGCCATAAGATGAAAGAATGTAGGAACCCCCCGAATTGCTGTGTCTGTTCAGAGAACAAAGCCAGACCAACCGATCACATACCAGGATCCCGTAGCTGCAAACGAACTCAAAACAACAACGGTGTGCATTGAGGTTCTTACAAGCTAACATGCACAGAGGAAAAGTGGCTCATGCTCTCCTGCCACAAATCGTTAGAGAACTAGAAGCAGACATAATCATCATTAGCGAACAGTACACGAAAATGACTACTGGATTATGGTTTGAGGATGAATCAGAAACCACTGCTATATGGATCCCTTGTAACAGGCAGACCCATATAAAGAATAGCGGAAAGGGAAATGGTTTTGTCTCGGTCCAGATCGGGAACCTTACCCTTATAAGCTGCTACCTAACCCCAAGCGACAATATCACTTCATTCCAGGATAAGCTTGACAACATAGAGGATTCCGCAAGGTCCAAGGGCAATAATCTTATAGTAGCAGGCGATTTCAATTCCCGCGCAGTCGAATGGGGATCAAAGAATACTGATAATAGAGGCAGAAGAACACTGGAAATGATAGCACGACTAGGGATGATGACCGCAAACATTGGCAGTGTCCCAACTTTTAGGCGTCCTGGGTGCGAGGGTACTATCCCTGATGTAACCTTCGTCTCGGATAAAATTGCCCATAGGCTAAAGGACTGGAGAGTCTTGGAAACATACACAGCTAGCGATCATCAATACATTTCGTTCTGCATGAAAGACGACGAAGTTGCACACAAAAGAAAAACCAGCGGAACCACTCGAAAATGGAACGTGAATAAGCTCAACACAACTGTACTACTCTCTGAAATTGACGGTCGAATAGGTGTGCTTGAAAACGAAGTAGACACAGAAACAACAGTCGCCCACACCATGGCGACAATCACTAGATGCTGCAACAGTGCAATGCCAAAAATGAACAAAGGTCTCAAATGGAAACCAGTACATTGGTGGAACGAGTCAATTGCAGAATCAAGAAGGAATTGTATACAAACTAGAAGAAGATATACAAGAGCTAGGCGCAGAGGTGACGCAGAAATAGAGCGCAGGGCATATAAAGAAGCAAAAAAGCAGCTAAAAAGCAGAATATTCGCAAGTAAAAAGAAGAAGTGGGAGGAGCTAAGGACCGACATAAACAAAGATCCCTGGGGCCTCGGTTACAAACTCGTAATGAATAAACTGGGAATGAGAAACCCAGTAGAAATAATGGACGAAAGCATCATGCACAATATCGTGAACACACTATTCCCACGTCACGAAATCAGGGAAGATAACAACGATATAGAGACCAGTATCAATATTCCTTTGTTCACAATAGCAGAACTGAAATCAGCTGCTCGCAGTCTCAAAAACAAAAGGGCACCCGGACCCGACGGAGTCCCAACAGAGGTAATAAAGGAGATAGCTATGAACCGCCCTGAGATGCTGTTAAGAATGTATAACAGTTGTCTTAAAGAGGGAATATTTCCAAACGCATGGAAGGAACAAAAACTTGTTCTTATTAGCAAGGGTAAGGGAGATCCAGGATCGCCATCATCGTACAGGCCCCTATGTCTTTTAGACTCAGCAGGCAAACTGTTTGAGAGGCTCATAAAGCCCAGGCTTGACGAGGCCATTAAATCTTCGGGAGGTCTTTCAGCAAGGCAATATGGATTTCGACCTGGTAGGTCTACAGTAGGAGCTCTTAAGGAAGTAGTGGACACAGTCGAGGCTGCCCAGTCCGGGAATCATTTCTCGAGACCGATTATACTCCTAGCGACCTTAGACATAAAAAACGCCTTCAACAGTCTGAGGTGGACGGACGTGATTCAGGCCCTGGAGACAACTTTTAATGTTCCGGCGTATTTAATGAAAGTTATAAAGGATTACCTTAAGAACAGAGTGCTGATATACGACACAAACCAAGGATCGAGGAGAATGCAGGTCACTTCTGGAGCGGCACAGGGATCCATATTGGGACCAGATCTCTGGAACGCGACCTATGACGAAATCCTAAAAATAGAGATGCCAGAAGATACTTTTCTAGTCGGATACGCAGACGACATCGCAGCAGTCATTAGGGGCAGAAATACAGATGAAGTTGAACGCAGATTACGACAAGTTATGATGCGGACTAAGAGCTGGTTGGAATCGCACGGTCTGCAGCTGGCTATGCACAAAACAGAGCTGCTTCTATTAACAAGGCGACATATTCCGGTCGAAATCGAGATTAGCATAGGCGATCTAGTTATCCCAACTAGGAAATCGGTTAAATATCTAAGGGTTAGACTGGACTCAAAACTGACATATTCAGAGCAAATAGAATACGCCACGGCGAGAGCAGCTAAAATAACAGCTCAATTGAGTAGACTGATGGCAAACATTGGAGGCCCTCTCCCAAGTAGGAGGAAGCTACTCATGGAGGCTGGAAATAGTATACTCCTTTACGGGTCTGAAATCTGGGCTCCTACTTTGGATACCCGAACTAGAGCAAAAAAACTTCTATCAGCGCAGAGAATAGCTGCTTTAAGAGTGATATCCTCATACCGCACGGTATCAACACAAGCTGTTCTAGTAATAGCCGGAATGGTTCCCATAGACCTGCAAGCAATCGAGCGAAGAATGATTTTCAGTGCCAGGAACAATGTAACGCAGCCACAGGACATAGAAGCGATTAAGCAGGAAGTCTTTCAAAGATGGCAATCTCGTTGGGAAAACGAACAGCATGGAAGATGGACGTTCAAACTGATTCCCGAATTGAAAGTGTGGAAGAACAGGAAACATGGTGATGTAGATTACTATATAACTCAGATGCTGACCGGTCACGGATACTTCAGAGAGTATTTGCATCGCATGGGTAAATGCCTCTCGCCATTCTGCATCTATGAGGAGAAAGAAGCACTAGATGACGCCGAACATACATTCTTCAGCTGCTGTCGCTGGGCCGAAAGCCGCCAACGACTCGAAGCTGAAATTGGCGTCATCAGCCCAACAAACGTCGTAACAAAAATGATGAGCAGCAGAGAAAGCTGGAATGCAGTGACACAATTTGCGGAATACGTCCTACGAAGAAAAAAATCGGACTTAGATGCAGTAGAATAATGATAGAGCGGAGCCTGGACGCAGGCTGACAATGATGTAACTGGATCACATGCCAGAAAAGGAGTCCACCTCGACGTAATACAACCGTGGTTCCGTGGAATAATTCCCCGGTGAGGAGACAAGGTGGGGTTTTAGTCGGTATACCCCAAAGGGAGAGTCCGACATATCATGTCTGGTGACGACTACCATGAATGCATAAAGCATTTCCCCTCCTTCCCGCAAAAAAAAAAAAAAAAAAAAAAAAAAAAAAATTATTATTTTATTATTATTATTATTATTATTATTATTATTATTATTATTATTATTATTATTATTATTATTATTATTATTATTATTATTATTATTATTATTATTATTATTATTATTATTATTATTATTATTATTATTATTATTATTATTATTATTATTAT